>JAMALN010000608.1:0-23606 GCA_023630115.1 Cutaneotrichosporon sp. PK4640 | reverse complement strand
TCCAAATGGGCATCCTGGAGCGCACGGGCGATCTTTTACAAGAGTCCCTCACAAATCTCTTTGTTGTGCAGTTTTTGGACCATGGGGGGTAGTCTGTCCAAACCTGCTGCACCTGGAGTAGCTGCAAGGTCCCTCTGACGCAGAGCCAGCGAGCCAGGTCGCGCAGGTCGCTAGGTCTTACGACCAACTGACGCGAGTCATGGGCAGTCGCGACCATCAACCTGCCAAACGTATACCAGTAGCCCATGGCCCAAAGGACCCCAACACAAAGGCCTCACACCCACTATCCCCATCTCTCCCTCTCTCTCTCGCATCTGTCATCTATCATCATCGTTGCTCGTCGTCTTTGACTCCTCCCTCATCGTCTACGGCCCCTTTGATCACCCCGACCATCACATCCCCCCTCGCCCCCTTCCACCAACACCCAACACACACACACACCCCATCAGACGCCCGGCCATGGCCGAGCTCACACTTGAGCGCCCCACCACCGCGCTCTCCGCCTATAGCAGCTGCTACAGCGACTCGGCAACACAATCCCACTCTGACCTCCTCCACAATGCCCTCCAGCTCGACGAGGTCGATGCCCTTGCCGCCCTCCCTCCCCCTCCCGCCCCCTTCCCAATGGAGCAGCTCGCCCTGCTCCTCGCTGCCTCGGGCGAGCGGCAAACATTGGAGGACGACCGGGTCTCGGACGTCCTCTCCGACGCCGGGACTGACGCGTCCGACGTCACCGTCTCAGTAGAGTACGACGTGAGTGCTCCCTCGGCCACGCTGATGCAGTACGACGACATGACCGAGCTCAACCTCGTCGGCATCCAGCGGCACTGTGCCAACTGCATCGACATCTTGGTCCGGCCAAGTGCCGCCGGCGGCGCCGACCAAGAACTCGCCGCCAAGCTCGGTGACCTCCTCGAAGCAACATACGAGCTCGAGACGTTCCACCCTAGCTCAGCATGCTGCTCCCCCGCAACCCCGGCAGAGGAGGAGGGCGACGAGTCTCCATTCCTCGCCCTTGTGCATGCCCTGCTTGGCGCCCAAGCTGTGGTGGCGCAGCGCCAGCCGCGCCCTGCGCCACAATGCCCATCCAGCGAGACGTCGGAGCACCCCGTCGAAGTCGTGCGCGAGGAACTGGCATGGGCACGCGTCGAGACGCTCGCCCGCGACATTGTCGACCTTGTCCGCTCCCGCGACGAGGCCGACGAGGATGCGCCCCGCTTCTCATCAGAGCTGGACGACGACGTCAAGTCGATCCTCTCGCTCCCGCCAAAATACCGGCGGAGCGAGCGCGACTCGGCCGGCTCGGGCAGCTCGCGCGTCTCAGGGCCGCCCGCGTACAAGGACTCTCGCGACGACAGGGTGCTGGGGGAGCCGGCGTCCGCCGTGTACGGCAAGGATCGGAAGAGCGGGGAGCTGGGCGCGGACATGAGCTCCCCGCGGTCCATGCACTCGGCGCTGAGCAGCATAGCGCCGATGCTCAACGACCTCGACACGGTCACGCATGCGATTGAGCGGCTGCACACTATCACCCCGCAGCTGGATGACCAGCGCGTCGCTCTCCGCACCCCCAGCCAGCGGCGCAAGCCACCACCCCTGGCCCTGCGGCAACCGAGCGAAGCCCGCCTCCGCGAGCTCGACGACCTGTGGGACAAGATTGAGCGCTCCCACGCCCCCTCCAAGGAGGCCGCCGTGGGCCTCGACGACCGGCGCATGTCGCGCAAGTCGTACATGTTCCGCGAGCTGCCGCCGACGCCAGCGTCTGCCCCGGCGAACCGCAACGTCTCGCGCAGCGCGTCCCGCAGTGTCTCCCGCACCCGCAGCAGACGCGACGACTTTGAGCGCACCACGTTCCTCGAGGAGCTCATGGAGAGCAGCGCGAGCTCCCGCCTCCGCGACCAGGACGTGCCGCTGCGCCCGCGCTCCGCACTGCCCAAGCCCAATGGATACTTGGAGGAGGCAATTGACCGGAGCCCCGGGCGGCTTGGTTCCCAAGATTTCCCTATTCCTCTCGAGACGTTCCTGGCCAACAAGAGGAAACAAGCCGCCGCCGCAAAGTCCTCGCCAAATTCAAACAAGGCCGCATCCATCAAGTCGTCCAAGAGCTCTACACTCAAGGCGCGCCGCAAGCCCAAGGACCTCTTCACGATCGTCGCCGACGCGTCTGGCACGCGTCTGTCAAACCAGGACGTCCCCCCGCCCACGCCCAAGTCGAAGAAGCACTTCCTCGACGCACTCACGGGCAAGGACGCGCCGCCCCGCACCCCACTCTCCTCTACGGGGTGGCTGCCGCGCGTGGCCTCGCGCGAGCTCCTGGCTCCGCGCACCCCCGCGACTCCGTCTAGCCCCTGGGGCCGCGCCCCCTCCATCGGCCCGAGGACACCCACCACCCCCTCCTTCCCGCCCAGCCTCTACGAGGAGCCCGTGCGCGCATCCGAGTCCCGCTCCATCCGCAAGATCATGGGCCAGCTCGTGCGCCGCGGATCCTCCACGTCGCTCAAGGACGGGGGCAGTGCGACCACGGCCAGCGTGAACACGGGCAGCGCGAACACGACGCCCAAGTCGCGCCCCGTGCCCCTCCCGCCCCCTCCCCCGCCCCCCATCGACCCCGACGCCGTGGGTTACCTCTGCGAGACGCAGGAGAACCTCCGCGTCGTCCAGGTCATGCTGTACGGCGGCGACACGGCGCAGGCGACCGACCTCGAGCTCGAGGTCACGACGCCCGGCGGCGCAGTCGTCACCTCCCGCTCCGACCCGAAGGTGCGCATCAACATTGCGCTGCCGACGCCTGTGCCGCTCGGTCAGCGCGTGCCCTTCGCCCCGGCCGACGGGCACATGGAGGCCAAGCTCGCCGCGCTGCCGATGAGCGCGGCGTCCCTCAACGCGCACATTACGCATGCGCTCAGCGCGCCGAGCCTGCGCCAGCTCGCCCCCCGCAGCCTGTGCTGCACGTCGTGCGATCGCGAGATCGCCGAGTTCCCCTCCGACGTCGCGTTTAAGGACCTGCCCAGCGAACACTGGGCCGAGATGCTCGAGGTGTGGATGTGCCACGCCGACCCGGCGTTCACGGCCCACATCGCCAAACAGACCAAGGACGGGTTCTGGCCCACGGCCAACACGGTGCTCGTCGGCGGCTCGTACCTCCTCGTCGCGGGGAGCGACGTGTGCAAGACCAAGCTGGTGGAGCAGGAGGACAACGAGGTGAGTTACCATCTACACGGGCTATAAGAAGGCCACCGCCAGACCTGTTGGCGGTGCGCGGAGCCCTTGCAGGTTCCGTGCACACGGTCGATACACCAGCCCCAGAGCAACCGCACAGTCCCGTGCACTCCTGTACAAACCGTCGCCGCTCGAGTCCCGCGGCGGGGGCTACAAGGGGAGGGACACTTCCACTGCTTTGTGACAGAGCTAACGCCAGCCCGACGAGTGGCGCCGCGTCTCCTGCCCCTGCGGCGAGATCCTCGGCAAGGTGCGCCAGCCCGGCTACTCCGGCGCGGGCACGGTGCGCTTCAGCAAGTGGGCGATTTCGCTCGTGCGCGGCCGCGGTGGCAACGAGATCGAGCACGTCCGCTTCCCCGTCTCGTGCTTCGTCGTCTCGGACATGCTCGAGCTCTCGCAGGCGCACGCGGCCTACCGCTTCCTCATCGCCGACGAGGCGACCGGCGCCCCCCGCCTCGCGCTCTGGCTCTTCAACCCGTCCATGCACGTCGCGTACCGCCGCCCCGCCAAGGCGACGTTCAGCCTCACCTCGCAGCCCCCGTCCTCCCGGCCCTCCTCCGAGCGCCCGGGGCGGCTGGGGATGCGCGCGTCGGGCGACCGCGCGCGCCGCGGCGCCTCGTCCACCCGCGCGGGCGGGGAGCCGGCGCGCAGCATGCGCGCCGCCAAGATCATGTTCAAGCTCCTCGACGGGGCGGACCGGGGCACCGCCGGCCTGCCCGGCTTCGGGGGCGCCGTCGAGACGATGCGGTACCCGCGCGACGTGTGCGACTCGCTCATCGCCGCGCTGCGTGCCAGCACGACCGTGTACCCCGCGTCGCGGCGGGCACTGGGCGCGTTCAGCGCCGGCTTCCTCGAGCGGGTGTAGGCTGTACTGGGAGAAGGGGGCAGGGAGACAGTGTAACAGTGTACGAAGAACAGGTACATAAGTAGAAGTGTAAGCCGTAATCCTTGGCATGCATGTACATAGACCGTCCGAGCGGCGCGAGCGCAACTCTGCTCCGCCATCAGCACCAGGCGAGCTCCATTCTTGGCTGTGTTCCCGGAAGGTGGTTCCCTCGGCCGCAAAGGTCGGGGTTAGGCTTCACTGCTTCAGCCCCCGCGACTCGAGCCCTCGAACCACGAACCGCAGTGCGCCGTCAGCTATCCCAGATGTACCGTCGTTGTAGTACCTCGTTCCCACACAGGCGTACTGCTGTACCCGGAGCAGTGCGCCGATCAGAGCAGTACGCCCAAGAGCAGCGCCGGTCATAGCGGGTGGATCAGCCGCCCACAGCAGGCCCAGAGCGTGCGAGCGTCTCGAGTCTCGTCCGAACCGCCCCAGTGCCCGACAGCAGGCCGGCATAAAGGAGTGCCGTGGGTTCTCTACCAAGCCCAATGCCGCTCGCCCTCCTTGCCCCTCGGGGCCCTCAACGACCTCTCGCCGACCGCCCAGCCCTCTCGGAGGCCCTCGCTTCACCAGCACTTCGCTTCACGTACCCCAACGCCGGCGCAGATCAACTCACCCTCTTCGCCCGACGGCACCGTGATCACGAGCACCTTTGACGGCCCGAGCACGTGTCCGGCCGTTCGCGCGCAGCGGGGCATGCCGACCGGTGCCGGTGACTACGCGGTGGAGCCGGTGCAGAACGGCGTCGCGGCCAAGTCTGAGTGTAGGTTGCACAAACTGGCCCAGTCCTGTACGACACGCTCGTACCTACGGTGGGCAGAGCTATAGCTATAGCAATAGATGCCTCCTATAATATAACTATAATTTCAGACAGGGTCCCGAGATTAGCTATTCTATATCTATTGCTATTCTATTGCAATAGCACTTATAGCTATAGCATCTATATATATAAGGAGGCTGACGTCACTAACCTGATCCCATTAGAAACGGCCAATACAAATGTTGAATGCACTTTCCTAATACTTGTCTGCCCCACTCTGTTTACCAAGTCGGCCCTACTTCCCCACACCTCATTAGGTATGATTTGAAGAAGAAACCTAATGCGTTCTAATGCCCATTTGTGACTGCCCCACTCTTTCCGAAAAGCTATAGCTATAAAATAGCTATTGCTATAGCAGGTGAAATGACCTGCCGCTATTCTATTGCTATTGCTATTGCTATAAGCTATAGATATTGCAATAGCTATAAGGCGTCCTAGATATATGCCCACCGTAGCTCGTACCTCATCCAGATTGGTGTGGTTCATCAACTGCCAGATCCGGGGGTACGACGTTCCGCCGTCCCGTGGGCGATACGCGATCCCGTGCGCCTCTGCACAGCTGACTCCAGCCTCCCGCCGGCGTACATGGACAGTTCCAGTACGCGATGGATGAATGCATGGCCTTTGTGCAGCGCCGGCCTGTACTTCTACCGCATGGGCGAGGACAACCCTCTGCCGCAACTCCATGCCGATGCTCGAGGTCCGCCCCAGCCACTGCGTGCATCTCGGGCCGTCGGGGCGACAAGTGCGTCGGCCGCGACTAGGCCGTCGTGCATAACCACTTCCCGCGGGGTTCAATGCGCCGGATCTCCCGCCCAGCGCTCGTCTACCAACATCACCGAGTTCAAGTGCCACGGGGCGTAGATGTACTGATCTTGTGTAGAGAGGTCGAGGGAATGAAATGGACGGTTCTTGTATTGAAGGTTCATCCATCTCTAATCTGATTAAACTGAGGTGGAATCGGCTGTGCTTAATATCTGACGTACCCGAGAGTGGCGGCCCCAACGCAACGTGCAGGACCCCTCGGCCTTGTCAATGCTTGAGCTCCTTAACTACATCTGCAAGGCTAGCCCACCCGTGTAGACCTGCATACGTGCAGCTCTCAACTCTCGGCTCGGAGCGATCACCGTGGTCGATCGAAAGGCTGACGCGCGCCGAGGCGGCTAGGCGGACTGGACTGGCTTGTTCCCACGTGACGTACCTCCACCTGCACCAGTGCGTTGCGTCATGGCCCCGACATCTTTCGCTTCGTCGCATCTCCCGCTCTCTTCTCACCAACGACACAATGGTGTCCGTAGGCCGCGCCGCGCGCCGAGTCCGCCGCCTCCCCGCCCCCGCGTGCGTCCCCGTCCGCAACTTATCTCTAGGCCCGCAAGACCACCACCTCCTCTCCCGCTCCCTCCCCCCCACGACGTCCTTCTCGCCCACCCCGCCGGCCTTCTTCCCCCCGAACGGCGAGCGGCCGGACGCGCCCGTCCCCGACGCGGAGTGGGAGATCCGCGTCGGGCGGGGCATGCTGCACCTCCGCGACACGCTGCCGCGCCTCTTCGACGCGTCGTTGGGGAGCGACGACCTGTTCCCGCGCGAGGTGTTCTCCCCGCACGTCGTGCTCAAGCTGCCCGCGCCGTTTCCGATACGGATCCCGGGGCTCACGGCGTATCGGATGGCGTTTGCGACGGGGCGCAGCGGGCTGCATGGTGAGTCCGGGTAAAGGGAGCAGGGCGGGAGGGGAGTGGCGAGGGGGGCAGGCGAGGTGGCGAGCGAGGCAGCTGGCTTCTCGCCGTTTCTCCGCCTCACCTCGTCCTCCCTCTCCTCCCCTCACCTTCCTGTCTCCCTTGCTTCCCATCCCGCCTTCCCGCTCGCGCCGCGTTGCTCATTTCGCTCGCGCTTCGTTCGCTCACCCCAGCCCTCCACACCGACCTCGCCACCACCCTCCAGCGCATGACCTTCTCCCCGCCCACGCCCCCCCACTCCCTCTCCGACAGCTTCAAGGACACGCCCGCGCAGCGGCACAAGCAGATCCGCGTGCAGCTCGCGCTGCACGGCCACCCCCGCCTCCCGCCGCACCACCGCGCAGAGTGGACCACCTCCAACCTCTACACCTTCAACCCCTACTCGGGCCTGATTGCCAGCCACGAGGTCGAGGCGATCCGCCCGCTGCCCGGAGAAGGCGTGGGCGAGTGGGTCATGCACCGCCTCCTGGGGTGGACGCGGCGGAACCCCGCCCCAGCCTCCCCCGCGGGCGGGGTGGGGTTCATCAAGGTCGAGGAGGTGCGGCGGGAATAGGAGGGGGAGGCCAAGTTGTTGTACTGCACACCGTTCTGTCCGCTCGCTGGTTATGCATATCTAAGGGCAATCCTCGTGTTGTCAACTACTCGGATCCTCATCGACGAAGATGACGCGCCAGCCGGAACAACGTCGCTCCGCAGCGTGCTTGGCGTCATGCGCTCATCTTAGCCTCGCCTCTCGCCTCTCTAGACTACTCTTGTCTCGACTACTCTCCGCTCTCTAGACTATTCCCACAGAGCTCTCAATGGCCCAGCCCAGTGTCCAAACCTCACACGGCACCGTCCGCGGCACCACCACCGACGGCATCACCCGCTTCCAGGGCATCCCCTACGCGCGCGCCGCGCGCTTCGAGCCCCCCTCCCCCGTCTCCTTCGACTTCGACGGCTGCCCCACCCTCCCGCAGCGCCCCTTCCCCGGCCGGCTAGGCGAGATCCTAGCCCCCGTCCCCGGCCTCCCCTCGGAGGAGTACGAACCCATCCTCCGGCTGAACATCTGGGCGCCCGAAGGGGAGGGGCTACCAGTCCTATTCTGGCTGCACGGCGGCGCGCTCGAGCGCGGCTCCCCGTCGCAGGCGGGCACGGCCGGCACCGCCTTCGCCCGGAGCGGCGTGCTCGTCGTCGCCCCCGCCTACCGCCTCGGCGTGGAGGGCTGGGCGTCCTTCGCACCCAACCTCGGGCTGCTGGACGCCGCCGCCGCGCTGCGGTGGGTGCAGGCCGAGATCGGCGCGTTCGGCGGCGACCCCGCCCGCATCACGGTCATGGGCGAGAGCGCGGGCGGCGTGCTCGCCGCCTGCCTCCTGAGCCGGGAGGAGGGGGCGCTCATCGCGCGCGCGGTGGTCATGTCCGCGCCGCTCGAGGTCGAGGCGCGGGGGGGCGCGACGGCCGGAGTTGCTAAGCGCCTGGGGATAAATGAGACGAAGGAGGCGTTCATGGGCACTTCGGTGACCGAGGTGCTCGATGCGCGCGCGGCCGACGTCGCGGCGCGGGGGGACAGCGTGATCACGGGCGCGCCGATCTTCCGCGCCGTCCTCGACGCGACCCTCCCCGTCTCGCCGCACATGATCCTGCCCACCCTCTCCACCCCAATTATGATCGGCACCACGTCCGAGGAGTACAAGCTCTTCCTCTCGCCGGCGGAGCTCGCCTCCGTCGGCCGGCTCAGGCTCTACGGCGCGGCGTGGTGGCTCGGCGCGCTGGCCGCCGTGCGCGCGCTCTGGGCCCACTGCACCAGCTACGGGGAGGTGTTCGGGCAGCTGCTCAGCGACGTGGGGATGCGGGCGCCCGCGGACCGCCTCGCGCGCGCCCGGCCGGAGACGACGTGGGTGTACGAGTTCGCGCACGCCGGCCCGCTGGGCGCCGCGCACGCCACCGAGCTGCCCTACGTGTTTGACACGCTGGGGAGCCCCGACGGGCGCGCGGCGGGGGGAGAGGGGGCGCCACAGGCGCTCGCGAGCGAGATGCACGCCGCGTGGGTAAGGTTCGTGAAGGGGCAGGCGCCGTGGGAGGCGTATGGGGAGGGGAGGAGGGTGCGGGTGTTTGGAGGAGAGGGGGAGGGGTGGGCGCGCACGGAGAGGGTGCGCCGCGCGGAGGTGCTCGACGCGCTGCCATGATGCACACGTACGGAATGAACTGTCGCAGTCCTGACCTCAGCCAACAACTGCGCAAGCAGCGGTCAATTACGCGCACTCGCTGCCGAGCCTATCCTATCCATAATACTTCTAGTGGTGGTCGTCGCCGTGGCCGTGCCCGTCCCATGGGTGACGGAGGCCGATGAGCGCGGGGCCGTCCTGGCTGGGTGTCAGCGGTGTCACGAATACGAGTGGGAAGCGTCGGGCAGACAGTCGATGCAGAGGGGGGAGGGCGGGAAACGGCAGAGCGTATGCCCCGAGGAGACAAGAGATGCGCCGAGGGGCAAGTGACAGGCGCGAGGTGCGGGACGTTGAGGCCGGAGATGAGGGCCGGCGTGCGTTCGGCACTGGGTGCGCAGGCGCACGGATGGGTTCCCCGTCTCCATAGTCCGTAGGCCGTAGGCCGTACGCACTGCCCAGTTCATCTCCCTCGTCGCACGCCAGCGCCTGCACACTGTCACGATCCGCACCGCCGGAATCAACAGATGGGCAGTCGGTGGGGCCCGCATCGCAGAGCCCATGCCCGCGTTGCGCGACGTCCCACACCATCTCCACAGCGACCGCGGCGTCTGCCCCCTCCTATCCCCTCGCCTCCCGCCCCTTGCTCCCCTCCCCCTCGTGGTCCGCTGTGCGGACTCGACCGCGCGCGACTCACCGAGCGCGGTAGAAGATGAAGAACCACATGCCGGCGCCGAGCGTCTTGGCCAGGCCGCGGTAGAAGAGCGAGGGCGCGTGGGGGTGGAATCCTGCCGTCAGCACCCTCTCCCCTGTGCGGCACCCACCTGGTCCGGCCATGGTCGTCGTTGTTGCTACTGCTACTGCTGCTCTCAACGTCGGGATCCAGTGGGCGGCGGGGGGAGGGTCAGCTGGGAGGCGGGGCCACGTGGCCAATCCCGCTATTTCCGGGTGTGGCGCTCGACTCATTTCTGGCAAAGACAATGCTCCGCGACGCTGAGTGTTGCTCACCATCGTACCCATCGCCGCCACCCTCTCCTTCATCCTCGACATCTCCAAAACGCGCCGCGCGCCAAAACGAAGCGACCAGCACCACTGAACCCTCGCATCCCCCCACTCCCCACAACCACCCCCCAAACCAACCATGGCCGCCGTCAACGACACGACGGCCGCGTTCGCGGCCGGCGACTCGGGCCTCCCGACCCAGGAGGTGCAGGTCGACCTGACGACGCTTACCGCGCTCTCGCCCGAGGTCATCTCCAAGCAGGCGACGGTGCGTGGCGGCGCGGGCACGCTGACGCCAGATCAACATTGGCACGATTGGGCACGTCGCGCACGGCAAGTCGTCGACCGTGCGCGCCATCTCGGGCGTGCAGACCGTCCGCTTCAAGAACGAGCTCGAGCGTAACATTACCATCAAGCTTGGCTACGCCAACGCCAAGGTGCGTACGCTCGGTGGCAAGGCGGCGGCGGCGATGCCGGGCGATGGGCGATGAGTCAGGCCAGGCACTCGCCGACTCGAGTCGTGTCAATTGCCGCTCAGCATTGAGTGCGCTGCGCTGCAGGTTGGGCTCGCCCGGCCTGACGCCTCCGCTCTGCGCCTCTGCTCCAGCCGCCCCCGCTCTGCCGCTGCGCGGCTTCGCGGCCTCGCTGCGGCCTCGCTTGCTAACCCCAGATCTACAAGTGCAAGAACCCCGCTTGCCCGCCCCCCACCTGCTACCGCTCCTACCCGTCGTCCAAGGAGCTCAACCCCAAGTGCGAGCGCCCAGGCTGCGACGGGCGCATGGAGCTCATAAGGCATGTCTCGTTCGTCGACTGGTGAGTTCAGTAGTTGGCGGCGAGCTGACAACTGCCCCGGACACGACATTCTCATGGCTACCATGCTTACCGGTGCCGCCGTCATGAACGGCGCGCTGCTGCTCATTGCCGGTAACGAGTCGTGCCCGCAGCCCCAAACAGGCGAGCACCTCGCCGCGCTCGAGATTATCGGCATCGACCCCCACAACATTGTCATCCTGCAGAACAAGATGGACTTGGTGCGCGAGAGCGAGGCGCTCGAGCACTCGGAGCAGATCCGCCGTTTCGTCGAGGGCACGACCGCCAGACTCGCACCCATCATTCCCGTGTCCGCGCAGCTGCGCTTCAACATCGACGCCGTCGTGCAGGCGATCGCGCAGATCGCGCCGCCCAAGTACGACTTTACCGCCGACCCGCGCATGGTGGTGATCCGCTCCTTTGACGTCAACAAGCCCGGCGCGACGGTCGACGAGCTCAAGGGCGGTGTGGCCGGCGGCTCGATCCTCCAGGGCGTCTTCAAGGTCGGGATGGAGGTCGAGATCCGCCCGGGCATCATCACGCGCGACGCAAACGGCACGTGCACGTGCCGCCCGCTCAAGTCCAAGATTGTGTCCCTGTACGCCGAGCAGAACCAGCTCCAGTTCGCCGTCCCGGGCGGCCTGATCGGCGCGGGCACGCTCGTGGACCCCGCGCTGTGCCGCGCCGACCGCCTGCTCGGCATGGTCATGTCCGCCGTCGGCAAGGGCCCGTCCATCTACACCGAGATCAAGGCCGAGGTCTTCCTCCTCCGCCGCCTGCTGGGCGTGCGCACCGAGGACTCGAAGAAGGCGCGCGTGTCCAAGGTCGTCGTCGGCGAGACGCTCTTCATCAACATCGGCGCGTCGCAGACCGGCGGCCGCATCCAGAACATCAAGGGCGCCATGGTCACCATTGCGCTGACCACGCCCGCGTGTGCCGAGAAGGGCGAGAAGATTGCGCTCTCGCGCCGCATCGACAAGCACTGGCGCCTCATCGGCTGGGGCGAGGTCAAGAGCGGCGGCGTGCTCGCCGAGGTGCGCGAGGAGTAGGCGGGGGTCGGATGTCGGAGGTGTCGACGTACACGTAGAGGGGCTGCGCGGGCGCGGCCAGGGGGCCGGCGCCAGCCGACGTAGTAAGACTGTGACCGTAGCATGCACTGGCATTGAGATTCGTGAGCCGCGGGCGGGCGGGCGGCGCGATGGCGCGCGAGCGGGCGAGTGACACCATGAGGACGACCTTGACGCCCGAGTCACCAGTGTAGGTTGAACTTGGCCGTTTTCGCGCCAGATTGTCAGATTGTCCGCTGCACCACCACTGTACGGTGTGGAAGCCGCTGTGACACAGGAGAATGACACCCACCTCCCAGCGCTGTTCATCTCCGAGTCTGAAACGCGCTGTGTACGGAGAGGTGATTCCGAGGGGTTTGGCCCCATCTCCAGGGTGGGCCAACCGACGTTTTCAGACCCGTTTTGAGGCCTGAAAACGCCGTAGCGCTGTTCACAAGGTAGCCTGGCAAACACTGCGAGGGCCACGCCCTGAGTCCAACATGACAGCGGCTGCCACTATGGAACCCAACCTCAACACACACCTCGTACAGTACGCATGCATATGCTACACCATTAACCGTATCTACTCGACATCTCAAGCCGCAGGCGTCTCGAGGCGGGGCTTCTTCGCCGAGGGGTCTTCGGCGGCGGCGGGAGCGCCATTCGCCGGGGGAGGGGGGGCAGCGGGAGGGGCAGTGGGAGGGGCAGCGGGGGCAGCGCCGGGGCCCTGGTCGAACGCACGCTTGATCCCGGGGTTGGCGGGGACGGGCGCGGCCTGGGGAGCGGCGGGGGCGGGTTGGGCTGCGGGCTGGGCTGTGGGTTGGGCAGGTGCCGGCGCCGGTGCCGGTTGAGCTGGAGCTTGCGCAGCGGGAGCGACAGCGGGAGCGGCAGGAGCAGCGGCAGGTGCGGCCGCGGGCTGGGCTTGAGCGGGCTGTGCCGCAGGCGCAGGCGCAGGAGGACGCGCCACAGCCGGGACGCCATTCGCGGGCGGGCGCGCGACGCCGTTCGCGGGCGGCCTCACGGCCCCAGGTGCTCCAGGAGCCGGGGGCCGCACCGCCTGCGCCGGGGGGCGTACAGCCCCAGGCTGTCCCGCGGCAGGCGGGCGGACTGCCCCAGGTGCTCCGGCAGCAGGCGGCCGTACCCCAGCGGCAGCGGGGGCACCAGGCCGGGCGGCGGGGGGACGCGCACCCGGCGCCCCCGGCGCCGCGGGCCTGCCGTTCGCTGCGGTCGCCGGCCTCCGCGCTGGCAGGGGCGGCACGACGCCAGTCTGCCAGATCCGCTGCGCTTGGACGAGATCGATGTCGACGCCGACGACGCGGATGTACCGCAGCAGCGCGGCGGCGTGCGGGCCGACCGTGTTCACGTCGCCCTTGGCGTTCGCGACCTTTGCGATCATCGAGATGACCTGCGTCAAGTTGGCGCCGGGGGGTGCGGGCCCCATCTTGGCACCAGCGGCAGCAGCTCCAGCGGCGCCAGCGGCGGGAGGCCGGGCGGCGCCAGCAGCCGGCGGGCGGACAGCTCCAGCGGCCGAGGTCCCAGCTGCTGCGGGCGGCCTCACGGCCGTCCCCGGCGCACCAGGCGGCCGTGCAGTTGGCCTCGCCGCCGCCGCCTTCTTGTTGATCACCCAATTCGCTAAGACGTCGACGGCTGCCGCGACGCCTAACTGGAATAACTTGTCCGTAATGTCCGCCGTGAGGTGCCCAAACGTCGCCTGGTCTAAAATGAGCGACGACCCATCACACACAAAGGGAAGGGGCACGCCGTTCGCGTCGACCTTGTCGATGATGCTCTTGGCTCGCAGGGCGGCGTCGAGTGGCCGTATAACCACGGGCATCTTCGTCTTCCCGAGCGCTCTGTGCGCGTTCAGCGCCGGCCGTGGCCTCGCGACGCCAGGTTGAACGCCGGCACGCGCCGCCTGCGCTTGCTGCGCGGCGGCCACCTCCCGCTCTCGCTGCTTGCGCGCGCGCTCCTCCGCCTTCATGCGCTCGCGGAGGCGCTTCTCCTCGGCGTTCTTGGCCTTGCCTTCGTGCTTGGCCGCGTCGCGGCGCTGCTTCTCCTCGAAGAGCGGGCCCTCCTCGGGATCCAGGATCCACACGGAGCCCTTCGACTCCGGGTCGTCCTCGGGGATACGCGGGACCTTGAGGAACGCCTTGTTGAGCGACAGGTTGTGCCGGATCGAGTTCTGCCACCCCGCCTCGGGGTTCAGACGGAACCACTCCCACTCGCCAGCGACCCAGTTGCACACCTCGCCCAGCGTGCCGCGACCACGCGGCAGGTTCACCAGCGCCGTGTAGATCACCGACGCGAACGTCGCACCGGTCTTGATCGGGGGCGGACCGATGAACGGCTGCCCGTCGAGGCCACGTATGATCGTTGGCGGGTTGCGTGGGCCTGCGCCCGAGGGCGGGATCGGCACGGAACACAATATATGCCCCGGGCGGTTGGGGTTGTCCTTGAGCTCGGAGATGTAGTAGGGCTTGGGCGGCTCCGCGGGCGCGTTGACCTGCTGCCCGCGTCCCGGTGGGGGCCGCATCGGAGGCCGTACTCCGGGAACACCAGGCATGCCGGGTCGGACAACCATGCCGGGCTGCGGGCGAACGCCGGGTGGCAGGACACCAGGGGTGCCAGGCGGGCGCACCATGCCGGGGTGCTGCCCAGGGTGGGGCTGGCCTGGCATACCAGGGCGTACAGGCATCCCCGGGCGCACCTGCATGGGCTGGCCAGGCTGACCGGGGACGCCAGGCTGCGGCGGACGCACGTTGGGGAGGGCGAGGCCTTGTGGAGGAGGGCGGACACCAGGTGCTGGAGGCCGAACCATACCGGGCTGTGGAGGTCGAACGCCCGGTGCTCCAGGAACCTGGCCCGGAGCGGGCACGGCAGCCTGCGCCTGAGCCTGCGCGGCAGCGAGCGTGGCGGGCTGCGGCGGGGCCTGGGCGGCCGCGGCAAGTGTTGGTGGCGGCTGGGCCATGGCAGCAGCCAGAGTCGGCGCTGCAGGCTGCGCAGGCACCGCGGGCTTCGGCTCGGCCTTGACCGTGGGCAGCGCGAGGCCGACCCGTGCGGGCGGTGGAGGCTGAGCGGGCCGCGCCACCGGCGTGGGCTGGGCAGGCTTGGGTGCAGGCGCGGGCGGTGCCACCTTCTGCTCTGCCTTCTCAGCCGCCTTCTCCGCCGCCGCTGCCTTCTTCTTCGACTCCTTCGGCGCCTTCTCCTTCTTCTTCTTCTTCGGAGTCGTCTGCACCGGTTCCGGTGTCGGCGAGTCGACATCCATAGGCTCGTCCTTGACCGCCTTGCCCTTCTTGGTGGGTGGCTTCAGCACGAGGCTCGGCGCCTTGACGCCCTTGGCACCCTTCTTCGGTGCCTTGCCGGCCTTCTGGGGCGGCCCCGGCGGTGGAGACGCGGGCTTGGCCTTGACGACCTCTTTCTTCTTCTTCTTCTTTGGCGTCGGTACAGGCTCGGGCTCCGGTTCTGGTTCGTCCTCGGGCGCGTCCGACAGCTCGGATAAGGACGACTCGTCCTCGTCGTCCTCGGGGATGACTACGCGGCGCGTCCTGAGGCGGATCTTGGGTACGGGACGGACGTAATCTTCCTCGTCGTCGTCATCCTCGTCATCCATGTCGTCCGAGTCGCTGCTCTCGTCGTTCTCGGACTGGCCCGACTGCCACTCGTCGACCCATTCGTGGTCGGCAAAGCCAGAGTCGTTCAGGCCGTACCCGTCATTCGCGGTGAACGCGTTGAACGTCGGAATGCGCGCGGCAAGTGCTGCCGCGGTTGCAGGCCCAGGTCCCGCCTCACCGTAGAACTCTGCGTACCCGACCTCCTCGGGCGGGAGGTTGTACGGGTACGGAAGCTGCTCGTACGGGTACGCGCCGTCCATTGCGTCAGAGACGGCCTGGACGGGCGGCGAGCTCTCCGGCGAGGGCGGGAGCACAAACGAGAAGATGCGCGTCGCGATCTGGATCGTGGATCTGAGTGTCAGCGAGGCGTCAGTCTCCGACAACTCACCCCTGGCTCAGCGGCACGACGGCGCCCTTGACGAAATATCTGTCGTCGACCCAGGCACCGTTGCGCCCGATGATCTCGAGGCAGAACTGCCCGATGTCGCTGCGGTACTCGATCTTGGCGTGGTTGCGGGACACGCTCTTGAGGGGGCCGAGGTCGACATCGACGTGGTCGAGAAGCACGGCCGGCTTGGGTGGAGGAGGGGGCGGGAGGTCGCCACCGTCAAAAGCCAGCAGGTCGTCAAAGTTGGGCTTGATGTCGAGCATCTCCGTATCCAGGAGGGCGTTGGAGAGGTCGAGGCCGAGCGACGGGTCCGCCGGAGTGGAGGCGGGGGGAACGGGGGGTGCGGGGGTTGCTGACGCCGAGGGGTCGACGGGGGCGGGGGTAGAATCGGCAGGTGCGGGAGTGGAGGTGGGGGCAGGGGTGGCCGACTCGGAGGCGGGTGCTGGAGTGACGGAGGAGGCGGGGGCGAGGGAGGTGGAGGGGGCTGGAGTAGAGTCGGCGGGGGCGGGGGTTGCGTCGGAAGGAGGAGCGGGCGAGGCCATTACAGCGTCAACGGGAGATGCTGACGCCGCAGCGGGGGCGGCAGGGGAAGTCGACGCAGCGGCAGCAGGCGCAGGCGGCGACGCAGACTTCGCAGGTGCCGCTGGAGAAGCAGACACAGCGGCCGGTGCAGGAGATGCGGAAGCCGCAGGTGCAGGAGTCGCAGAGGCCTGCGCGGCGGGGGCCGCGGGGGACGCTGACGAGGGCACTGCTGGAGCAGCCGGTGAGGAAGCAGGAGGCGGCGGGGACAGCGACTCGCTAGCGGCGCGCGGGTCGACATCCATGGCGTCTCCGTCGTCGGCCTTGCCCTCCTTTGCTTCTGCCCCTCCCTGCTCCTCCACATGATCTTCCTTGCCTCCTTCCTTCTGAATCTCCCGCAGCTCGAGCTGCGCCACGGCGAGCGCGTCCGGATCCAACGCCAACGCAGCGGCATCGAGCGCCGGCGTGGGCGGCGTCACAAGGCTCCCCTGCGGCCACAGGCCCGCAAACGTCGCGTCGACGCCAAAGCTCGCCAGCGGCGGGGCGGGCGACGGCCGTTCCTGCTGTCAGCACCTAAATTGAACGCCTTCCCACGCATTCTTGCGCCGCGCGCGCCGAGACACCTTCGCCTGATTGGGTCTTTCCTACGCCTGCAGCAGGCGTGCCATCTCGGAGCCGCGTTTCGTACTCACAACATTGCGCCCAATCACCACACTCAGCGTGCGGACATAGTAGCTGAAGCCGGTGGTCTCGTCGCCGAACTGGAGCTTGTAGTAGGCGGGCTTGGGCTCGGTCTTGCTCCGGTCGACGGGCAGGGCAGCAAGGCTCGGCGGGGGCGGGAACCATTCTTGCTTGGCGGAGCCCGGCCCCGGCCCGGACATGGCGGCTGGTCCTGGGGCGGGGGGTGGGGCGGGGGAAGGCTGCTCCTGTTGAGTGGGCGCGGGGGGCGACGGGGGGGGGTGGTGGATGTCGTGGGACGAGTGTGATGGATGGATGGGGAGTGAGATGGGAGGAGGATGGGAGGTTGAATGAGTGCGAGTTGAAGGTGAGTGGCACAGACCCAACATCAACACAGTCCCGCCTGGCTGGGCGGGGGCGAATACTTCCGTTCCCCGCCCAGGCTCCCCCTCTTCGAACCGCCACCCAACAATGGCAGGCACACACAAAAATACCCCACCCTGCACAATTCCTATTATGGTCAAAGGAAAAATTTGTAAACCGAGCCCTTTTCTAATCACATTAGGAAAACGGAGCGCTCTGCCCATGCTGCCCAGCTGCCCACCCAAGGATCCGAGCGATCGGAAGCCTCGGCTATGCTTGTTGACGCCTCTGCGCTCCTCTCAAAAGATAAGCCAGTCTGCCCCACGCCTCCGGGCCAAGTGTAGACCATCTCGCCATGTCTCAGTGCTCTCCAGCCTGTGCCCAGTGTTGAGACGCCATCTCAGGCCCCGCTCAGCACTCACGTTCGCAGGCTGCTCGTCCGGTGCAGCTCGGCAGGCTGGGCCAGCTTCTTGACCAGTGAAGTGTGCATCTGTCTACTTGCCCTCGCTCTTAGCGCGTACGCGCCGCAGCGCCTCGGCCGCCTCCCGCCGCCCCTCGCCGAACCCGCTATCCCTCGCGGCGGTCAGCGCGGCATTGAAGTACTTCCTGGCCTCCTTGTCGTCGCCCTCAATCTCAGCCAGCATGCCGAGGTTGAAGAGCGCCACGCTCCCCGCGCGCTGGCACACCGCCTGCCCCATGTCCGTCGGCAGGCCCGTGCCCCACCCGGCGGCCTTGGTCGCCGCCTCGGCCTCCTGCAGCGCGCGCAGGCTCCAGCTCCGGGACGCCTTGACGGCCTGCGGCGTGCGCGGGGCGAGCGCGTACGAGCTCAGCGAGGTCATGAGCATCGCGGCTGGCGTCAGTACTGTCAAGAGGCCGACTCACCCTGGCACCGGTCGGCGGGGAGGACGGCCCCCGGCTCCGCCTGGGGCGGGAGGAGCGTCGTGATGGCCTGCAGGACGAGCTGGCCCGCGAGGTCCGGCCGCCCGCGGCGGCCGTACACCTCCGCGAGGGACTCCATCGTCATGCCCAGTCCGCGGCGGTTGACGCGGCCCGCGTCGCCCTCCTCGTTGTCGTGGGGGAGGCGGACGTCGCGCCCGACAATGACGGGCTCGTTCGAGCCGGATCCGGGAACCGCCGCGCCGGCAGGACCCTCGGCAGGCTGGCGGTGCGCGAGGCCCATCTTGAGCATCGCGCCAATCGCGGCGGAGAGGTGCTTCTCCGCGGCCTCGTCCCACGCCTTGGCGGCCTCGGCGCCCGTCAGCGTCTCCGTCGACTTGAGGAGCTCGGCGGCGGGCCCCTCCCTCTCCCCCTCGACCTCCATGAGCTGCGTGGTGTTCTGGGTCGGGAACGGCGGGGGCGACGGGGTGCTGCCGAGGCGCGCGGCGATCTGGCCCATCTTCTGCGCGAGGCCGATCGCGCGCGTCAGGTCCCGCCCGCTCATCGCCTCGCCGGTGTACGGGGACGTCGCGCCGGGGGTGAGCCCGTCCCCGAAGAGGGCGAGGGCGTCGCGCAGCGCCACGAACGCCCGGATCGGGTGGTACCCCTCCAGCATGGCCGCGAAGGTCACGTACAGCCCGCTCATCTTCTGGAGGGGCTCGGGCTCGAGCGCGGACGGCTCGAGGGCGTGCGCGGCGGCAATCGCCTCGAGGAAGTACTTCTCAGCCTTGTCCGTCTCGCCGTGGTTGCGCGCCTTGATCGCCTTCTTGAGGGGCTCGCGGATGACGGCCGGCCACACGCGGAAGGACGAGTACCACTCCAGGCTGGTGTCAGTGTCGGGTCGCCTCGCTTCCGCCAGCTCCACAACCCAAACTCTCTCCATCGCCCACTCCACTCACATCCCGTAGGTCGTGATGAGGATCGCGCCGCCCGCGAGCGCGATGAAGAGGTGCGAGACGCGCAGCCCGCCGCCGATGCCCGCGCCAGTCGACGCGTGTCGCTGCTGCTGCTGCTGCTGCGGCCGTTGCTGCGACTTGATGGCGGGCCGCGGCAGCGTCGAGAGCGCGCGCGCCGAGACAGCAGCCGGGCGCGCAGCCAGAGGAGCCAGCGGTGCCCGCGCCAGCACCAGCCGTGTGTGGGGTCCGAGACGTGCAAGCATGGTGAGTGTGTTGGTGTTGAGCGAGACTTGCACCCTCGGCACTTTGCGACTTTCGTCATTCCGTCCCAGGGACGCCCCGACCTCCACCTGCCATGCTGAGGTGATGTCAAGTTGGTCCGGGTGGGCATCGCGGGTTCGGGGTATGGTGTGCGGGGACCACATGTAGTCGCCATGCTCGCCACGAGCCTCTGTGCACTTGACACCTCCCACTTCGCAACCATATCGCGCCTACTTACTCGCACGCTCCGGCTCACCCTCCGCCCCACTCTCCCTCTCTCCGCCCGCTTCGGCACCATGCCCTCCGCCCCCACCGTCCCCGACATCACCCTCAACGACGGGCACGCGATCCCCGTCGTCGCCTTTGGCACCGGCACCGCGCTCTATGCCAAGGAGTGCGCGAACCTCGTCCTCGACGCGCTCAAGACGGGGTACACGTCGCTGGACGGCGCGCAGATCTACGCCAACTCGCAGAGCATCGGGGACGCGCTCAAGCAGTGGGGCGGGAAGCGCGAGGACGTGTATGTGCTCACCAAGTGTGCGTAGCCGAGCAGAGCGGCCCGAGAGTGAGCTGATGCCAGGGGGCAAGCGCGACGGCGACGGTGGGAGCGACCCGCGCGCGGTGCTCGAGGCCGAGCTCAAGAAGCTGGGCGTGGACCATGTTGACATGTGTGAGTGGCGTATTATCCCAGCTGTCAGACTCGAGAGGCAGCTGGGCGTCCATCCAAGGCTACATCTTCATCCCCCCCCCCCCCCCATGCGCTCCGCTTGCCTGCCCATGGCCCGCGGCGCTGCTCTCCTCCCCGCGCTCACACCAGACCTCATCCACTCCCCCCTCGTCCCCGAGGACCTGCAGAAGGCGTGGGCGCAGATGGAGGCCATCAAGAAGGACGGGCTCGCGCTCTCGGTTGGCGTCTCCAACTTCCGCGAGGAGGACATCCTCGAGATCAGCAAGACCTGGACGCACGCCCCGGCCGTGAACCAGGTGGGTGCCAAGAAGTCGCATGGAGTGCTGGCTCTGCACGCCTCGACGAGCCAGCCAACGGCACCGAGGCGCTCAGCTCCTCGTCCCCGTCCCTCACTCCCCACCTGCTCACAGTCCCCTCCGCGACCCCCTTCCACTTCTACCCGCCCACATCCCCGCGCTCACTTCCTTTGCTTCGCGCTCACTTCCTTCGCTTCGCGGTCGCTAACGCTCCCAGATCGAGTTCAACCCCTACAACTTCCACGCGCCCAACATGGAGCGCCTGACCGCCCTCATGGCCAAGCACAAGATCAAGATCCAGACGTACGGCCCGCTGAACAGCGTGCACCGCGTCACAGGTGGCCCCGTCGACCCCGTGGTGGACAAGATTGCCAAGGAGCGCGGCAGCACGCCCGCCCAGGTCCTGCTGCTCTGGGCGGCGCAGTACGGCGGCGGCACCGTCGTTACGTGAGTGGCTTCTCCCCTCGGTTCCCCCCCCCCCCCCTCCCCGCTTTTGTCGCCCCTCTCGGCTCCGCCGTCCCGGATCCATGCCACACCGGATCCGTCTTCCCGGATCCATCCTCCCGGCTCCTCACCGGATCCGTCCTCCTCACCCCATCCCTCCCTCCCTCCATGCCCATCTCCCTCCGTCCTCCCCTCTATCCGTCTCACTACCTCCTGTCCCTCACCCACCCCCGCCCCACACCTACCCTTCACCCCCCTGCCCCCTCCTAACCCCAGCACCTCGCGCAACGAGCAGCGCCAGGCCGAGCAGCTCGCCGCCTTCTCCCAGAAGCCCCTCACCGCCGACGAGGTCCAGGCCATCGCCGACGCCGGCCGCGGCAAGTTCCACCGTCAGTTCATGAAGGAGGTGTGGGACGCGGCGAAGCCGTAGTTCTGAAGCAATGTAAGAAGTGAGATGTCAGCCGGAGAGCCAGCCGGCAAACGCGTCGGCACTCCCCGGCCCTTGCCGCAAATCCGGGCCGACCCTCGGTGTCGAAAATCGCGCACGCCGAGCTACACAACGACACATTGGTCGACTGCACTGTTTGCATTCGCCCGCCGCGGGAATGGGTGAGCAGGACCACTTGTCAAGCGCGCCAGCGGATCAGGCGTCCGGTGAGAACGGCGCAGCCGGCCCGGCGTCCGGTTGGCCGTTCCTTCTGTTCGGGTCCGGTGTCGGTCCGTGTCCGGCGACGGCGGTCGACGTGGATGGCACGACAGTGTAACGACGCAAGCGGAGCAGACGCGCGGACGAGCAGTGGCGTGCAGAGGGGTGGGTGCTGGGAGGGCACAGAGGGTACGAGTACGGCAGGGAGGGCATTCACCACGCCACACCGTCAGGAGCCAGGAGGACCAAACAAGCCCCCCTGCCCGACTGGTGAGCTGGCGATAAGGCTGGCGTACTGACGTGACCGAGGCGGTGGGGCCAAAAGTAGAACGGGCGAGGGCCGGGGAATGTCCGCCGGCTGCTCGACGCGCAATCTGATAGAGGGCCAAACTTAGAACGGGTGGAGCGGCGGGAAGAAGTGGGCTGCTAGTCTGGTTGGAGCGGGGATGACGAGTGAGGAACGCTCCGAACCCAGCGCCTACAAACGTCTTGCCATGCTTGCCACAGGGCGCTGGCCGATCCATTGAATCATGAGTGCAGTGCCTGTACATCCGGATGCTGTTAGCGTGACTTGGGGCCCGGCTGATGACGGCCTCGAGCTCTCCAGCAGCTAGCAGCCGGCGTGCTCCAAAATAAACACCAGCTGAGACACGGCCTGCTGTCTCGTGATCTCGTGCTCTGCAAGCGCGCCCACATGACTCCTCTGATGCTTTCATCCAGCCGGTCTTGGACCTGCGCACGTTTCCCGGCGGCCTGTGATATGCTTGACGTCTGAGGCTCTCGGTGATCCCTAGACAGGCCGGGGTGGGCGGACTGTGAGTGGCCAGTGGCCCCGAGGTCCGAGGGAGGCGGGAGAACGATGGACCGAGGACGGAGAGTGAGCGAGACAAACGAGACCAGAATCTGGCCCCCGGTTCTTTCCCTGAACAACGAGGAACAACACCAGAGGGGGGGGACAAAAATCCTCCAGGTGCCTATTTATTACAATCTACTCTAAACAACCACCCGCCCCTGGTAATTATCAGATACCAGCTTTGTAATGGAGCATTAGGAGTGGGTATTGGATGGGATAAAGGTTAAACGGCGGTAAGGAGTTCAGGGACAGAGGTTGAATTGAGAGTGACGAGAGGGGGAGGGTTGCTTGGGTATTGTGCCAGAATGACTTTTTGGGTGAGATGTTACCCTGAACGACTACCTCGTGTGGCGAGGGCCGGAATTAACCCAGGCGCTTGCCCTCCGCCTCTTTTCGACCCTTCTTACAACCCCTGTGCCCCTGCGCCCTCTTGCGCCCTCGTGGCGGGGGCCGGGGGTGGAGGGAAGGCGGAGAGACTGACTGTGCTGACCGACTGTCCCCACCTTCCCCCACTCAACTCACTCTGTACGGTGAGAGTGTGCTACAGTGAACCAAGTCGTCACCCCCGGGGCTTGTACCGACCCAACCTCACCGTAGACAGCGTACACCGACCACGGCGCACAGCAACCGAGAGGCGACATTGCACACCCACATCTCTCTCATCGCCATCCTTTCTCTCTTCAACACCACCTCCGTCAACTCCACCTCTCTCTCCCTCTCCCCTTCTCCACCGCCCCTCGGCATACCCCCCGACTCCCCCCTCAGCCCCTTTCACCAGCCTCCCACCCTCTCCCTGTCCAACCCCCGCCCCCCGCCCCCCCGCGCCATTCCTCCCTCACCCTCACCCTCTCCCTCCAATCCCCCACCGCCTTGACCACCTCGTTCGTCCTCCATCGACACCGCTTCATCATCTTCCAACTTCCACCTTCTGCTTCCAATTACACACACACCCACTCCCACACCCACACCCACCAGCCCTTTGCCATCCACACTTGACACCCCATCCTCGCCCACGACTCGCGACCCCGCGCGACCCCCTTTCACCCTCCCCCTCCCCCTCGCCACATCCCTCGACCACCCCGCCCGGCCTCGAGCGCATCCCCGACCCCCGCCCCAGCCCGGACACCGAGCCTCCCCCGCGCACCACCGCCGCTTCCTGGCTAAAAATACCAGGCAGCAGGTCGCGCACCACAAACCTTGTCCCCGCGGTCCCAAAGCGCCCCGAACTCTTACGCACAGGTGGCGAGGCCACCGCGCCCATCCGGGCCCCCTTCCCCGGCACCAGCAACCATCTCCAGCCGCGCAGGCGATGAGTTGCTCCCCGGGCCCTTGTCCGCGGCATCCACCGCGGCCCCCAAAGCCACCACCATTGC
>JAMALN010000607.1:0-29901 GCA_023630115.1 Cutaneotrichosporon sp. PK4640 | reverse complement strand
ACCGACAAGCTGCAGGAGCCGATCTACATCATTCTCGAGCTGCTGAGGGCGGGCGTTGTTCACGGCAACAGATTTGGAGGACCTTCGGCACCAGCTCTGTCTGGTGGCCCAAGCTTTGGATCCGAGGAGGAGCAGGCTCACATTCTCCTGTTCATGCGTGTCCTCAGTGTGGTTCCACTCAACTTCCGCGTACGTTACCCGCATGCGATGGGTGCTGACACTGGCAGTCTGAGCAGTGGTCTGGGCCACTGTCGCGCGAGTTGCTGGTGTTCAACTCGTTCGTCAAGGCGACAACCAAGGCCTTGCGACAGCTGCTGGAGGCGCTCAACGTTCACATCCTCCTTTCCGGCGACGCGCGGCGCATGCGCGACGACCACCTGGACATGTGCATCAGTGCGTACCCAACCTCACCTCCCGCTGACGAACCAGGCCTCCCCTTCCAGAGCGACATCAACACTGGCTTCGGTATCCTCGCCAAGACGTACCTGGATGCTGCCATCCACTACAACGAGGCCGACATCACAGCTGAGAATGCCAACTCGGAGGGCGTTCAGAGTGCCAAGCGGATGGCGCTGGAGTTTGTCGACGAGGCGTTCACTGGTGTCAAGAACCCAACAAACGAGGTCGAGCGTGGATTCCGCTTCTGGGATGCTGTAAGTTGACGACGAGTGACTGGAGAAGTGTGTGTTGCTAACAACACCAGATCATGGTCGCCATCCGGACTGCCAACCAGGAACAGGGGCCCAACCCTTCGGTGGCCAACACGGCAATCCAGCCGAATGTTATCGAGGAGTTCGAGCGCGCGGACAGGTGGCTGCGGCCGTTCCGGCCTTAGGTGGTGTGGAGCGGATAGAAGGCACATGACAAGGCGCAGCGAGGTGGGGCATGCATTGTGTCGCTCTACACGTCGTCGCGTCGTGGCGGGAACGGCATGACCAACTGCCGAGCAGCTGCCGTCGGAACTGTGCCTTCCCGAGGCAGGTGACGTGAACATTGACAGGCCCGCATGGGTACGCGTGGGCGAATGACGAGAGAATGACTGCATGCGACTGACCCGAGGAGGATGCAAGAGGACAAAGGGCGACATGGTTGGGCATGAGTGGCTCATGAGCATGGAACAGACGAGGAATCCGCGCGGATCCGAAATCTCGATGTGGGAAGGTGGGAAAGGGAGCGTGATCGCCCACGTCCGAGCCGTCATGTCACCCAGGGCCCGAGAATAACTACCAGACAAAGCAGAACGAGTACGCAAAGCGAGCAGCTGACCTGGGTGACGGTGCGATGGTAACACTCCGACGAAAACGCGAGACGCGCACTTACGCGTGCGCGTTCTGTGGCGTCTGTGGGATCTGTGGCGGGACGTTATCAGAAATGTAACGCCAGACTCTGACAGGTCTTGTCTCAACTGACAGCCATCTCTAGCTTCGGAGCAATACCATGCACCTGGCAGGTCAATGGTTTCAGCAATTGAGTGTGGAGCGTGGGAGGGCCAAGTTTGAAGGGGGAACTAGTGTACGTGGGTGCGTGACAAGGGCTCAAGGCATGATGGAATGCTGGAGTTGGGGGAGGTGAAAGCGTGACAAGCAGAGGTTGATCAGCCTTCTCGGGTTCCAGGTGTGACTGCAGCATCGGATGGGTCTGTCCCAACAAAAATCCCACAATCCCACAAAGCCGCTGGGAGAGGCAGCAAACCCCCGGTGGCCCCGGTGGCCGGCGAAAGAGAGTGCGGGTGGCAGCAGGCAAGGTGACAGGCACGGCCTCGGATCCCTGGTGCTAATGGCCGCCCGCGGCCAGCGGCCAGCGGCCATGCATGGCCGTGCACATCCCTGCTCCCTATTCGATTGACGGCGACCCAGAGCGCTGATAACATTACGGATGCTTTTGACGGGACCGGAGCTGCGCATCCAGTTCCTGTCCAGCATGTCCTGTGCTGGACATCTCGGCGTGGCGGCGGCGCCGCGGATGCCGCTGATCTCGGCCATCTGCCGCCGACCTGATTGATCCCTCAGCACCACTTGATGAGATGCGGCATATTCACGGCGCGCCACCGCCCTGTGATCGCCGATGCACACTTGGCGTGGGTGCGGTCCAGAGCAGCCTGTACTGCGGTGGCGCAGGCCGCGGCGGGCCAAGGCCCACCGAGCCTGCCGGCGGAAGGAGGCGGAGATTGGCGGGTGAATTTTTGGGCGGACGTCGACGTTTTGCCGCACGGCTCAGCTGCTAGCTCGTGTGGGGAGATGGCTGTAATTACCTGCATTTCTGGGTGCCCTGGACATGGGACCCTCTGGGGATAAGTGCGGGGGATCGTCGTCCGCCACAGGTGGCGGATTGGCTGCCGCGCCCGGCGACCCGGCCCACCGACCGATGCCCGACGACCTGCGTCGGGGAATCTGCGCCATTCGCCAAATGCACCGGCCACGGCCCCCGTCCTCGTCAGCATGCCGTGCGCGCGCTCGCCGTCGCAGCGGGCACGGGTGCGAAATTTCTATTCTACGCGAGCACGGGACGGTAGGTTCCGGTGATCGGCGGCTGTGCCAGAGCGGTGGATCGGTGGATCGGTGGGATCGGTGCGAGGGTGGAGCCGCTGCCGCATGCGCTGCGTGGCATGCCAACTATGCCCTCGAGGCACAGGCGCGTCAACTAGGCTGGTCGGCTTCGGCCCAGGCACTGAACCCACGCTCGCTCGCGCGAGCGTGCCCACCCACCACGAGCCACGAGCCACAACCTAGAGAGCTAGAGAGCTGGGAGCATGCCGGCACAAGGGACACCAACCGGCCCAGCCGCCGGTTCCTAGGCACTCTCGGTGCAAGTACGGCACCCTCACGGCATGGGTATAGGAACAACGGCGGTGCCGTGATTCCAACATTTTAGGAGGCGCCCTGCGTGCCGTACACACACGTACACCGCGGCTTAGCTTAGCGTGTGAAGATTGTGGAGCGAGCGAGCGAGAGTGCGCGCGCGTTGCGCTACGACAACGCGTGGAGTGGGAGCGCAATCCGCACTAGGACGCGGCGGCAACGGCAGCGGCAGCGGTGGGCTGGCGGACGGGCTGGGCATGCATAGATCTGGCTTGGTGCGTGGTACAGCCGGGCCCGTTCCGGCATGGGACCGTCCGCCCAATTCAGTCGTTGTAATGTCCGTGTACCCCACTTGAGGACTAGAGCTTGGCGGGACATGATGACGACGATGCTCTCGGCAACCCTCTGAACCTAAGCGCGCGTGCTCGCGCGCAAGCGAGTGCGAGACGTGTGTGTGGACGTGTCGACGCGCTAGTCGGTGGAGCCGACGAACCGAAGAAGTGGGAGTGGATCGGACCGAGTGATCAGAGACCCATCGGCCATTCGGGACCCCGCCATGACACCCATCTTACAGCACTCGCCGGAGCCGGCACGGAACGCGGGCCCATCAGTGTCATAATGGTCAATTCAGCGGGCTGCCCGCCACGCCGACCCCTCTGTCCATCATTGACATTGGGATTCGGGGCGTGGGCGAGATTAGCAGTGTAATGAGCGCAATGAGCGGCGCATACCGGAGATGCTCCGGCCCCTGCAAGTGCATTGACCGACTGTCGGTACGAAGTGCTGGTCGGTGATGAGCAGCGCAGCGCAGCCACCACCACCACCGCCACCACACTCACCCACACTCTGGGTGGCGTCACTGCACCCAACAAGCTCAGGGAACAATGGGCAGTGGCGACCGCGTGCAGCGCGCAAGGTCCGGGGGATCGTGCCGTGGCCGCAGATGCTCAGGCTTCAGCCTCTGATCGCCCGCGCCAGAAGCTCCGAAGAGGCGCTCGGGGCGGCAGCCGACACTCTCAAGAGGCTCAGGAGGACAGGCGGTGCCTGCAGGCGAGGCACCATTCCTGCCCTCGCCTGATGCCGTACATGCCGTGGCGGCGTGGGGTGACGCACCCGCCCAGCCAGCCGACCTGAGCTGCAAGTGCCAACCTAAGGGGTTGGGTTTCCCAAAGCCACATTAAGCCTGGCCGCGCACGCGAGGGTCCTCATGTGCGCGGCCCAGGAGGCGCCATGAGGCGCTACCCAGAGTGCGGCCCAATTCAGCGCGGGCAAGAGATGAGCTCCTGGGTGGGCTTGGGATGTGTGAGTGTGTTCTGTATTTTCCCCCACCTGATCCCCCACCTGATCGCCGGCTCAAAGGGTGAGCCTTGGCACCTGTGCACGGGCAGCACACCCTTGGCGCGTCCGTGCGCCGCTGACTCGTCATCTGACTAACTGACAAGCTGGTGCAGATGCATGCGCGCGCTCCGCTTCGCACAGCATCCTGGAGGGTTGTGGAGAGAGGGGCAGAGCTACGAGAGGGTGGGCATGGTTCACGCTTGCATAGCGCGGCACGGCTCGTCGCGTCGTAAGAGTAGAGAGGCGGAAAGGGAGGATCTGGCTTCCGTTTAGGCTCGAGTGCTAAAGTCGCGGTGGCGCGGGTGGGTGCCATCATCACGCGCTGCGCGACGCCTGCTCGGCTGCGTGGGTGCCGTGGGCGCAGAGTCCATGGATCCATGCGAGACAGGAGCCGGGAATCAACGCCGTGATTGGTCGTGGCCGGGACCGAGTTGTTGGGAGCAACCTTGTCGGTGGGAGCCAAGACGGCGTGATGACGGCAAGCGCGCAGCTGTCGCGTGTCATGTGGGCGGCAGAACCACAGCCACACTCTCTGTCCTGCTCCGCAAGCGAGCGGAGTGAGACACAAGAGAGACGGTGAGGGCGTGACACAGAGTGTCCAAGTGGCATCAACAGACAGACCGCCCGCACTTTGGCTTGCCCAATGCCAACAAACCCTGACTCGGATTTCAGGAACTCGACGTCAGGAATGGACAACCTTGGGTGATCACGCTCATCCCTTCTTACTGCTGGCTGACATGCACACACGCACGGACATGGTGTGGCACTCTGGCCTCTGCGCCTCTGATCATCTGGGTCAACTCGTTTACAGGGGACCTACCAGGATGAACTACGTACTCCACCTCCCACATCCCTGGCCCCTCTCCTCGGACCCTTGCTCGATTGAGTAACTTCACACTCGGCTTGTGTGACGTAAGTGCCGAGGGCCCGTTCCGTTTGCGCCGCTGCCGTAATGTGCGCGCCTTGAACTTGTGAACATGCACCAACTGAGCCTGTGGGGGAGTGGGAGTGGGGGGTGGGGGGGTACGTATTCCATAAACTAGAATTCAGGACCACCCGGAGCAGGCGGAGCAAAAACGGCCACTGGTGGTCGCCTGCGCTTGTCTCAGCCACCCAGCCGGCTTCCGCTCGGCTCCCTGTTCCTCGTCAGTTAGCCCGTCGATCGCACATCCTTGCATCCTCCTTGGGCCCTTGCTAGTTGGCCTTGCTTGCTGCACTCTCTCAACTGACCCTCACGCTCACCCTCACCGCTTCGCTTCACCGTACACCGGCGGGCCGGTTGACCTGCCCGCCGCCCAAGTCTCTCCTCCGTTCCCCCGCCCATATGCCGGCCGCCCACCCTTCAGGTCTGTCAGGTAGCTTGAGAGAGCACAGGAGCACAGGCAGGTGGTGACCGTGAGCGCGCGCAGCGCAAGCAAGCCAGGCAATCAATCCTCGAGCGAGCCAAGGCCAAGGGATTGGGATGGATCACCACCGACCGCCCGACCCCGACCATCGACAAGACTGCTGCTGCTCACCACCTCCCTCCTCCATCCTCCTCTTCGTCCTCTTCTTCTATATCAACCTCTCCCTCCTCTCCCCCTCCTCCTTTCTCCCGTACCCCTCGTCTCCTCCTCCTCTCCATCCTCTTCTATCCATCCTCTTTACTTGTTCACATCGCTCGCACTTGTTTCTTTCCTTCGCTGTCCACCACCACAACCACCTCGTACCACCACCACCTACAACGATCCTCCACCTTCCCCTTGTGCATCAACACTTTCGTCAACTGGAATCAGACTCTCGTCACCGTGCACCAGTACTCGAACCTCCCTCCCCCGCACAGACACTCTCCGGTACTACCACACCGCCTCGACCCCCAACCATTCTTCGACTCCTCCCTCGACGCCATGCAGAACCAGATGGACAAGCAGCCGCTCGGCGGCAGCCCCCCCTCGGTCCACTCGTCCCCCCTCAATCCCAACTCGTTCAACATCATGCCGGGCTCTGAGGCGTCCACTCGCAGGCAACGCATTGCCATGGCGTGCCAGTACTGCCGGCACCGGTATGTCTACCGTCTTGAGCTGCAATCGATCTAGTCACTGACATTCCTCAGCAAGATCAAGTGCTGCGGCTCTACCCCTTGCGCCAACTGCACCCGTGCCCGCCGCGCCTGCGACTACTCGCCAGTCCCCGAAGAGGTAAACCGTGCCACTCGCGAGAAGAAGGCCGCTGCCAAGGCTGCAAAGCAGTACGCCCAGGCCCGCGCCGCCCCCTACTTTGTCGACCAGTCGGTCTACTCGATGCCCTACCTCGCCGGGCCAGGCCCCATCCGCGGCACCCACGTCCCTCCCCGCCGCTCCTACTCGACTCCGGTCACCTTCTCCCCCTACTCGCCTGTGCCACACGGCGCCCCCATGACTTCGCCGGCGCACTTTGAGAGCCCGTGGTTCTCGGGGCCGCCCGTGCCCGTCATCTCGGTCTCGCCCATGGTCCCAGTCATGCCCGTGGCCCCGGACCACACCCCAATGATGGACGGCGGTGAGGACCCACACATCTACGCGACGTACGCGACGGCGCCCGTCTCGCCCACCGAGTCGGCGGCGAGCACCTCGTACCCCATGCCGGTCACGCCTGTGAGGAAACCCATCCTCAACACGCCGCCCCACACGCCGTCGCAGGCCTACTTCCAGCCGACGCCCAACCTTCTCACCTACACCCCTCAGCCCTTCCCCTTCTCGCCGTCGCCGCTTGCCCAGTCGGCCTTCTCCACCTCGCCAACACTGTGCCCCGGCCTCCCCGTGCCACCACAGAAGGCCCCGGCTCCCCAGCCGCCCCTTGTCGGCCTCGGCATCGGGCTCGCCGGCAACGAGGAGAACGCCTACGCCCCGCCCCCGAACGAGTACCTCTCGGCCGGCAACGCCTGGGCGCAGCCCGACCCCAACTACTTCTAAGCCATCATCTTGGACTTTCAACACATCTTTTTGCCTCTTGGACCGCATAGATGGGAAGACCGACCGCGCCGGAACAACTTCCTCTAGACATTGATTTGGACCTTTTTTTTCTTCGCTTGCGCCTCCCGACTCTCGACCTCTCAGCAGCAGCAGCAACAGCAGCAATGGACTCAATGGACCTCGAACAATAGCCTATTCCCCCTCACATATTGGTGTACCTATAGTACCTCTCCGATCTCCCGGTGGACAGTATTTTTTGTTGTGCGAGCGATGCACATGGATAGCATATTGGCTGGTTGGCGACTCCGAATGGTGGTTGGTGGCAGCAGCAGCAGTGGCAGCAGCAGTAACAGCGTGCAACAACAATCCTCCAGCCGGGTCCGTAAGAGACGGAGGACTTAGCCGTGTGCTCCACAGCCTGTCTCCTACCTAACCTCCCCGTGTCTTGCCAGCCTCAACTCTGAATCTTGAATCCACTTGTCGCGCTACTCGGCCTTGTGCACTTCGGGGTCATCTGAGTGGCCTGAGTGGGGCCGGTGATTGGAACGAGGGCGTCCTTGCGGGGGAGGCGAGCAACAATGGCGTTCACAAGGGTGGGGCGTCCAGGGCGTGACCACCTCCCCTCCCCTCCAGCCCAGGTGTGACGGGACGCTAGTCTGTCTCTCTTGCATGTCCCAGCACCCAGGGCCCATGTTGCATCGGTGTGTCAAGATCAATTCTGTCTGAAGCACACGGGGGGCGAGGGGAACGGGACTGCTTCAAAGTATGTGGAGCAGCGGTGTAGCCGGCCCAAGCGGACTATCCATCGCGCCGCCTCGCTTTTGCCAGCATACCGTCTAGCGCATGCACATGATCTGGCCCGAGTCCGCTCCGACTCGGACTCGTCCAGAGCCCAGCCTTTGGAGCACATGCCGCGTCTCGGCCTGCGATCGCTCGATCTGAATTGGCCAAGTTCCCGGGACACGGGGCATTGCACGGCGTCAACCTCCGAGAGCCGTACGGGGGGGGGCATCCCAGCTGGCCTCCTCGTGGACAGCCGAGCAGAGGCAGGCTGACACACCTCCCCCGCGGACCTGTGGCGCACGGCAGTCGACACATTCCCTCGCCCCCTCCCCCGCACGTTTGGTCCTTCTCCTTCTAGATGCGTACGCCCGTCACGATAACTGTCGGATGGGCGATCAGGTGCGCCGAGTGAGGCGGTAGGGGTTAGTGTAGGGTGGCGCTTTCCGCCTCGGTTCGCCCAGGGCCTGCCACGAGATGTGACGCCACTCCAGGATCAAGGGTACTGCTCATCGACGTCCCGGAGATCAGTGGCGGCCACGTTGGCGGCGGGCTGGCGGTGTCCGCCGCCATCGGCAGATGCAGAGCACGCACGTCGGGCTTCAACTCTTTATCTCCACTCCAGACCACGTTCCGATCGGGCACTCCACTTTCGAGCACCGAATCCTCCAGGAGCCTCCCGTCGGAGATCTGGCGTAGCGCGTGTCTCCGAGCCGATGACGGACCGTCGTTCCGCACTCTGTTCCGCACACCTCGATCAAAGGCCCGCCGCGGCGTGCCACCCAGCCTGCTGGCCGCTGTACCTCGTCGTCCCTCGTGTCGCGCCGAGCTCCCGCGCGTGTGTGAACGCGTGCGTGCAATGTGCAGTGGCGCAGTGGCGTCACGTGCGACGCTCCCGTCCACCGTCCACAAAATCTTGGCCTACTGTAGTTCGCGACCGCGCGGCCATTCCTCATCACCTCATGTGCCGTGCATGCCCTCATGTGCCGTACGCCGGAACGGCATTCGGAGACGCGAGCACGCTGCATGTGGCGCGATTGCAGCGGCATTCCACAGGCCCATGGCTACAAGCGAACCCGAGCGCTTGAGTCGATGCCGCGTCACCCTCGGGGAGGTGTGTGCCGTATCCGCGACGCCACATGCCGCGTCTCCGCGTCGTTACCTTCGCGTTCCGATCATCAGTGGCGGCCACGCGCGGCGCTATGTCGCTTACCACTCCACCCTGGCCCTGGAGACGAACGTGGGCATCTCCGTCTCCATTCCCCTCATTCTTTTCTTGTTCTCACTCTCACCTTTGCTGACACACATGCCTGCACAGTCACTTGCTGTGGTTCACACACACTCTCTATCACACACGATTCATGCTGTCAACAATGCTTGCGCGACGTGAATCGCTCATACTAGACATCTAAAACCCTAAAGACACACTCTAGCTGGCCTCCTCGGGTGGTGCGACGGCGCGCTTAGAGCTGAGCGTTAGCAGAGTCAAGCGCAACAAGGCTTCACGCCACTCACCAGGCTGTCCATCCGCCCAAAGATCTCGAGGACCGTGGCAACGACCTCGAAGCACAGCTCCTCCTGGTCCTCGGCGGCACCACCCGAGCCCGCCCCACCAGTGCTCTCGGCAATCTCTTTCCGGACCTCGCGCACCAGCTCCTGCACGCTCTCGCGGCCAATCCCGCTGCCACCCTCGCGGCGGCGCGCACTGCCACTGCCGACCTGCACTGGCCCGGCCTCGGACGACGTGCCGATCCCAAAGGGCCACGTCGAGAACTCGGCGAGGATCTCGTCGCACCGAACAAAGGCGGCCTCGCGCGCGTCGTACGACAGGCGCTGCAGCGCATTCTCGAGCACGCTCGACGCGTACGCTGCTGTCAGTTGATGGCGCTGCATGACAGAACCCACCGGCGCAGACCAGGGACACGGCACGCATGTAGCGGTACTTGACGTTCTCCTTCTGCAGGGCCTGGGGCGGGATCGCGGCGGTGCGCGCGGTGAGGAGCGCGAGACACCGGCGCACAACGTCCTCCTTGGCGTTCATGTCCGCGATGGGGTGCGTCGCCATGTCAAATAACAAGAAGTTGCGCTTCTCCGTTCGCAAAACGCCCTTGTCGACGAGCCCCTTGGCCAGGCGCTCGCGCACCTGCTTGAGCTGGTAGCCAATCTTCATGACGTTCCACGTCTCGCCTGAAATAAGTTAGTGTGATGAAACACGTGACGCGACGCGACGTGTTTGAGACACAATGTTGCAACGTACCGCTCATCAGGTCCACCCATGCACCGGCGCCATACTTCTCGCTCGACTTGATCATCTTGAGCGCCTCGTCGAGGATAGTCTCTCCCGTCTGGCGCTCGTCAATGACCTCGATGAGGCGGTCGGCGAGCGCGAGGCGGCGCCGCGACGGGTCGCGCACCATCGCTATCCGCCTGCGGAGCGCAAGCTCGATGAGGATGCACCCGCGCAGCGCGTACGAGATGTTGTCGTTCCAGAACGATAAGTAGCCCTGCGTGTTAGCTCCAACGTCAGTAGTCGCAACGCACGGCCTTGTCCTTGAGACCGAGGAGAAGCACCTCCTCCATCAGGGTGAGGCGGGGTGCGCCCTTGGTCTCGCTCTCGTCGTTGAGGTCGCGGGGGTCGTACGCGATCTTGCCGCGGCCGCCCTCGACGGCAGACCCGCTCATCTGTTGGCTCTTGGGGCGCGATGGGGGCTGCGAGTCGCCAGCAGCGGGGGACGGCGCGGCGGACGAGGCCCCTGCGCCACGGCGACGCGTGAGGCCCTCGGACATGGCAGGTGACGCGCGGGGTGGGGGGAAGGGGGAGGGTCAAGAAGGGCGCGGGTTGCGCGTGGGGGGAGGGGAGGGGGAGGGTGGGTGAGGGTTGAGGGAGGGAGTGGTTGTTGTCGTGTTGACAGGAGGGAGAGGAGGAGGAAAGAGTCGTTGAGCGAGTTGCGGTATCGAGAGTTGGTTGAGTGAGTGGTGAGCGTGGAACCACCCGGGCGGGCAAGGGGGGGGGAACCGGGGGGAGGGAAGGGTAGCGGCAGCGGCAGCGCATACAGCGCAACCAGGGGATCCACGCGGGGCTGGGCCCAGCCTGACATTCACTTGCTCCCGGTACACCCGGAACCGTGCCTAACACTGCTCACTGTAGCCATTACAAAATCCACGTGCAAGTGCTAATGCAGGTCATGCTTCCTAATGCCCTTGCCTAATCACCGGTAATAGCCCCGAACCGCCGCCATTGTGGCACTCACTTCCGGTGGAGGTCGCTCAAGTCAATAATCGGCCGTCACCATCATTCCATCAACAATACTCACCTGCACTTCGGCGCGCTGCCTCGCCCTGCGCAATGTCTAATCTGTAAGTGGTGGATAGGATGGTCAGTAGCGCTGCAGGCTAACCGGTACAGGTATTCCACTGAGGTACGCAGCAACTGCGCGTCCCCAGACTGCTGAAGCTCACATCCAGCCGACGCCCACGGGCAAGGTGATCGTAGACACGACCGCCGGCGAGATTGAGGTAAGCTCGGTTTTGGTCGAGGCAAGCTGACATCAGATCGAGCTATGGGGCAAAGAGAACCCCAAGGCCGTTCGCAACTTTGTCCAGCTCGCCATGGAAGGTGCGTCCCACAGCTAACTAGTGTGAGTACCGCCAAGCTGACGACAGGCTACTACGACGGCGTCATCTTCCACCGCATCGTGAAGGGGTTCATCGTCCAGTCGGGCGACCCCACCGGGACAGGCAAGGGCGGCGAGAGCATCTACGGCGAGCCGTTCCAGGACGAGATCCACAGCCGCTTGAAGTTCAACCGGTAGGTGTTTCTGCGAGCACGAGCTTACACCCAGTCGCGGCCTTGTGGGCATGGCCAACAACGGCAAGCGGCATACGAACAACTCGCAGTGGTTCATCACGCTTGACCGCGCCGACGAGCTCAATGGCAAGCACACGCTCTTCGGGCGCGTCCAAGGGCCAACTTACTACAGTGCGCTTCGCTGTTCGTGCACTAGCTCACGCCAGATGTCCTCAACATCGGGAACCTTGACGTCGACGCGGAGGAGAAGCCCTTGGTGCCGCCAAAGATCAAGGGGATCCGCATCATCGAGAACCCATTCGACGACATCGTGCCGCGCATCACCGCTGCCGAGAAGCGGGCGCAGCACCAGGCTCGTCTCGAGGCCAAGGCCGAGATCGAGAAGAAGGAGAAGCGGGCACGGGCGAAGAAGTGAGTTCCCGCGGCGATTCTCGAACTGACGTCAGGAACACTGGCCTACTGTCATTCGGCGAGGCGGAGGAGGAGGACGCGACCGCAGTGACAGTCAAGAAGAAGGACATGGGAAGGCGAGACCGTGAGTGACAGGGGGGAGCGTCAGCCTAACCTCAGTCGTGGCTTCGTCCAGCTCCAGCAAGGAGAAGAAGTCGAAGAAGCCTCTGCCGGACCTGTCTGAGGAGACGCCAGAAGTGGCAGAGGAGCAGCCCAAGCAAAGAGCTGAGCGGGAACGCAAGGCCGTGGACCTCAAGTCGATCCGCGAGCAGCACGAGCGCGAGCGATCAGGGAAGAGGTGAGCTCTGCCAGCACAGTTCCCAGCTCACACCAGCTCGACAAGGAAAGAGGATATCGAGCGGATGCAAGAGGACTTGCGGATGATGAAGAAGCGCATGGGCCAAGACTCGGACACCGACTCGGAGGACGAGGAGGAGCGCCGGAAACGGCGGCGAGGCCCCTCCGCCTTGGAGCAGGAACTGGCCAAGTACAAGAACGCGCGTGGACGGGCGGCGCGCGAAAAGTGGAATGCCAAGGACAAACGCTCAAAGGACGACGACCTGATGCGCGACCTGGGCATGTTCAGCAAGCGGGTTATGGACGCCGAGGCGGACGACGAGCCGATGGAGGACGGCGACGAGGCGGGGCTCGAGGTGGACGATGACGTGGGGTGGCTGCGGCACTCGCTCAAGTTTGCGCACGAGATCTCGGACGAGACGCGTCGCGCTGAGGACGAGTACGAGGTGAGTCGTTTGTGGAGTGCGGAGCGTGGAGCGGTGCTGATGGGACCAGGTCATTGATCCCCGAGCCAAGGAACGAGCTGTGGCGGCCGAGGAGGAACGGGCGACCAAGGCGAAGAAGCGTCGCGACTAGCGCACCTCTGCAGCCATGCATCCATGCCGGCCCCACTGTGCGGGGGGGCAGGAAGGGGGGGATTCTGCGATATGGCGAGATTGACGCGTTCGGGAATGTCTTAGGAGGTGGATGTCCGCTGATGTCAAGAGTGCCTGGATTCAGTGCTTAATTTCCACGTGGCTTGTATTTGGTTCCGACCTTGGCACCTTGGGTGGCCCACCAGGCATTAGCCACGAATGCCCCTGGATTCAAATATGGACGCGGGCATGGGCCCAGAGGGGGAAGGGCGCAAGTCGGAAGGGGCCAGGGGGAGCCTGCGGGGATCGTGCCATCTTGTCCGTTTTGGTGGGTTTCAACCGCAGAAGAGTGGTACGATGGCACGATTCTTCACAGAGTGGAGGCCGCAGTCGTCGTGCCACTCACTCTCACTCAACTCACTCACTCACACTGCCACTCTACACAGCCGTCCACCTCATCCAACTCTCACTCGTCCTTCTCTCACTCTCAACGACTAGCCATCTCCATCTGCACTCTCTTGCACCAATCTCTACGCCCGAGCGCCCAAACACTCTCACAACCCGCACTCTCCTACACCCGGGGGGTTCCGTTCCTACGGCGTTTGGCACAAACCGCGACGGCGTGTGCTCTTCGTTTCTCCAACTCGTTCTCGACCTCGTCTAGTCTTGTCGACAACCAACTCGACTACATCTCATTCACCCTCTCTTCTTCGCATCAACCTTCACCATGTCTGCGGTCCTACCGTCCGACATATTCACCTTTGAAGAGGGCGACGACAACGTCCAGACCTCTCCCACCGCCACCCTCTTCCCCCCGTCCCTCTCCTTCCCCGGCTTTGACGACTCGTACCTCTCCCCAACAAGCAACACCAACACCCTCTCCCCGCGCTCGTCGCACCTCTCCCACCCCTCCCTCTCCCCGCCCGCCACCTCGGACTCGCCCAACTCGAACCTCTCCTTTGCGACCGACGAGTACCTCCTCAACTCGAACTTTCCCTCGGACGAGCTCGACATGCTCATCTTCCCAGAGGACACCAAGCAGGAGCTCGACTCGCTGTCGATGACGTACCAGCACGTCGCGCCCGTCCAGATGCCGCAGTACCTCAAGGCGCCCATCCAGCTCGAGGTCAAGCAGCAGCAGCAGCCGCAGATGAGCGCGCCGCCACCGATGCCCATGGGCGCCATCCAGCCGCCGACGGCCCCGTCGTTCGACGGCCTCCTTCAGCAGTGGCGCGTCGACCTCAGCCAGAACCCCCACGCCCAGCAGTGGTTCATGCAGCAGCAGAGCGTCATGGCTCAGGCACCCATGCAGCAGCTTCACTCGCCACCGCAGGCGCAGGCACAGCTGCACCACCAGCAGCTTCTTCAGCAACACCACCAGCACCAGCTGCACCTTCAGCAGCAGCAGGCGCAGCAGGTTAAGCGTGAGCTTAACGGCACCAACTGTAGCTGACATCAGTTGAGATGCAGCAGAACCAGGCGCAGTCGCAGCAACAACAACAACCGCAGCCGCAGCAGGCCCAGCCTCAACCAATGCCGCAGTCCATGGCCGGTCAAGCTCCTCAACAGATGCCGCCGCAGCCCCAGTCTCTTCCAGACACATCTTCCATGTCTGCTATGCCTCTGCCCCCTCCCCGACGCAGTGCCCCCAACGCGCCGATCAACAAGCCGCCCTCGTCTTCGCCACCCGCCAACGTCGGCAAGCACAACAAGACTGAGCGCCGCTACCGCCAGAAGGTGCAGCAGGCGCAGGCCGACCTCCGCGACGCGGTCCCCGCCCTCCGTGTCCTGTACGGCACGTCGACTGAGGAGCAGAAGAAGTCGGACATTCGAGCGCCCGACGGCACGGTCGACGGCCTTGGCGAGGTGACGCGCCCCAACGCCAGTGCCAAGGCGACCATCCTCATCGGCGCGCGTATGTACATCGAGCTCCTGCAGCGCCGCACCTCCATGCTGCAACGCAAGGTTGCCGAGCTCGAGACGTGGCGTGCCGTCGTCAGCGGGCAGGCCGAGCTGGACGCGTGGCGCCAGGACTTTGACAACCGCGAGGCTGTCATCGCCGCGCAGCAGGCTGCTGCCGCCCAGGCCGCCGCATCGCTCAATGACTCGGATGACGTCGAGTCTGAGGAGGACGAGGACGAGGCGCCGACCCGCAAGCGCGCGCGCACCACCAAGAAGAAGTCTGTGGACTCGAAGATGGGCTCGGGGATGCGCGCCTTCGCGGCCTTCGCCGTTTCGTTCTCGCTCATGCCGTCTGCCTCCAAGATGTTCAAGGACCAGCCGAGCCCGAACATGGGCAGCGGTACTGCTTACGTCGGCGAGATGTCGCGCGGCCAGGTCATCGGTAGGCTTCCTCTCATTACGGCCGAGCACAGCTCGCGCCTTCTTGCTAGAGCCCTTCCCGCTGCCCTTGTCCCCGGCCCCCACACCATTGTCGACTGGTCTGTACGCCTCTTCATCACCATCGGGCTCCTGGTTATCCTGGGACCGATTCTCGAGCGTGCCGTCAAGCGGTACCAGGACAAGAGCACTGGCGCCGGTAACATCGTCGGCTTCTGCCGCGACCTCTTCCACCTCTACGTCGGTGCGCCTGTCCAGGTCGCCACCGAGTGGACCAACCTCGCCGCGCGCATTGTCGGTGGCATCGTCGACCCTCCCCCTCTTGTCCGGTGGCACGTCGCTGTCCGTCTCCGCCAGTCTGCTGAGGACCCGTACAGCCTCGCGCTGCTCGCCCTGATGACCCGCGACAGCCACGGCGCGGACCACATTTGGGCCGAGGCTCGCACCAAGTGCGAGACGGAGACGCCGCTCGGCGCCGTTCTCGCCCTGCCCCTGGACGAGGCGTCGCGCTGCCTCGAGCTTGTTCCGCCCACTTTCGCGCCCATAGCCGCGATTGCTGAGCAGATCAACCTCATTCTTCTGTACGACCTGTACACGGGCTTCTTCAACCACCTCGTGACCGCCACGGGTGGTGCCACGGCTCTCCCGCCTATGCTCGCCAACATTCAGAAGAGCGGCATGGCGGGCGACCTCAAGTCGCTCGACCGCGAGATCAAGAGCATCCTCCAATCCGTCCCCCGCCACAGCACCACGAGCTCGCTCGCGCTTGTCCTCCTCGGCCTCTGGGGCCTCTTCTCGGGCTACCAGTCGCCCGCGTCTCTCGTCTCCGCCCTGGCGGAGGAGGAGCTCCGCGGCGCCGGCCCCCAGCTCAAGTGCGTCTCGGCCATGCTCGAGCTCCTCTACCCCGGCTCGTCGTTCCCGCAGCGCTCGACGGGCGTTGTGAGCGTCAACGCCGAGGCGATCGACAACCTCGCCATGACGTGCATCGGGTTCGTCGACCTGCTCTTCTCCTCGTCGCGCCACAACTCGACCTCGAAGAGCGTCGACCGCCTCGAGGCAAACTACCGCGTGCAGAAGGAGGCCGCGCGCCTCCGCCTCGTCCTCACGCAGGCCAACTTTGTCGGCCTGGACGAGGAGGAGGAGGACACTTCGATCCGCTCGTTTGACAGTGCGAGACAGAAGCTCGTCGCCGTGTTGTCGACTGTGGGCCGCCGGGCGGCGGGCCGCAGCGCGATCCACGACGAGGACTCGGGGCTCGAGGACGAGACGGATGAGTGGTAATAGAGTTTTGTTTGTACGAAATATTAGCCGTGGATTGTGTGCAAGGGGGAAGGAGGTGGCACACCTTGTTGTTAGTTCTGGAGTTGCACGTGGGAGCGCGGTTAGGTGTCGGTTCTGGTTAGTATCAGCTCTTCGACTGTCTCTCCTGCCTCCCTCGTTCAGCTCCGTCATTACCACATGCATTCATTCGATTCGTACCTATCCTTGGGTGAGGCCAAGGCGGATAAGCTGCTTGATGCCCGGCGCCCAGTGGGCCACCTCGGTCGTCGCACTCGTCAGCAAGTCGGTGTGCATGTGCATCGCGCTGCCCGCGTCGCCGCTCTTGATAGCCTCGTTGATCTGGCTGATGCGGTCCGTCGTGTTGTCCGGGATCCGGCCGTTGTTCAGCTCGTCGTACAGGACGTTGAGGCGGCGCTCCGTGTCCTCGATCACCTTCTTGACCGTGCCCGCCGCGTGGGGGTTGGCCTGCTTGACGCGCGCAAACTCGCTCGACAGTGCCTCGTACACCCGCTTCTCCTTGTCGCCCATGTGCGAGCGGTCGCCGGGGGGGTACTGCGCCTTGGCGGGCGAGGGGGGGTTGGGGGGCGCAGGCGAGTGCGAGGGCGGGCGCGGGCCCGCACGTCCGGGGGGAGGAGGGCCGGCGCGGGCACCAGGGGGAGGCGGACCCGCCATGGGGGGCGGGGAGAACGAGCCGAGCGGCTGCGGCCTCTGGTTACCGGGGCCCAGGGGGGAGAGCGCCCGTGGGGGTGGGCCGGCCAGGACGCCGGGGGGAGGGCCGGCGCGGGGCGGGCCGCGGGGTGGGGGCGGGCCAGCCTTGGGCGGGGGCGCGTAGTGCGGCGCGTGGGGCGGCGCGTGCTGCTGGGGCGGCGACTGGGGCGCCTGGCCAAACGAGGGCTGCGCACCGTGCGACTGCTGCGGGGGCAGGCCGTACGGCGACTGGGCGGGGCTCTTCGCGGCCGAGGGTGGGCGAGGGCCACCCTTGGGCGGAGGCGGGACGAAGCCGGGAGGCCCGCCGCGGGGAGGCGGCGTCGAGCTGGAAGCGGGCGGGAAGGGGCCGGACGAGGCAGCCTGCTCGGACATCGGGAAGGGCGAGGTGATGGGCTGCGGCTTGGGGGTCGAGGCCGCCGAGCCGCGGTCGCGCTTGGGCGCCGCGAGGGACGGGGCGTCGTTCCAGCCGGGGATGTCGCGGCGCTGCGAGGCGGGGATGATGGGCTCCTTGTGCTCGCCAGCGCGGGGAGGGGGACCGAGTGGAGGCGCAGCGGGAGCCGCCGGGGCACCGTAGTTCGAGCCGCCGTACGGGTTGTAGGCCTGCGACTGGTCGTAGCCGTTTGATCCAAAGTTCGAGGCAGGCTGGAAGGTGTTGGCGCCGTAGGTCGAGGGCTGGGCGTTGAACTGGCTCGAGCCGCCGGCACCGGGGGGCGGGGCGTAGGGGTTCGATGGGGCGGACGTCGTGGACGAACCGTACGGGCCAGCGGGCTGCGAGGAGGGGGGAGGAGCGTAAGGGCCAGAGGTCGGGGGAGGGGCGTATGGGCCAGACGGGACGGCGGGCGAAGGGCCACGAGCGGGAGCAGGAGCACCGTAGGGGCCGGTGGGCTGAGTGTAGCCCGACGACTGCGTGGCGTACGGCGATGCAGACCCGTACGGGCCAGACTGGAAGCTCGGGGCAGGGGGGTAGCGGCTGCTGACCGACGCGGAGGGCTTATGCCTCGAGCCAGTGCTCGGACCAGCGGTAGCGGGCTGGCGGCCGAAGGCAGTGGCAGTGGACGTCTGAGCGCCGTCGGCGATGCCAGCGGCGGTGAAGACGCGGCTGCGAGCCTTGTCGAACTGGTGGCCGTCGGAGCCACGGTAGTCCTTGGGGGTCATCTTGATGTACTTGGCAGCAACGTCGACGAGGCCCTGAGTCGCGAGCAGGTCGGCGTACTCGTAGAAGCGGTCGTAGAGACCGGCGAGGGCGTAGGTGCGCGCGGCGGCCTCCTCGGGAGGGACAGTCGCGGTGAGGTCCTTGTCAACGTAGCCGGTCGCGGCCTGGAAGGCGGTGACCTTCTCGATGAACGACTGGAGGGCGTTGGCGTGAGCCGAGTAGCGGGGCGCATCGATCGCAGCCTCCTCCTCCTGCATCTCGTTGGTCCAGATGCCGACGACGTGCTCGAGGTTGCGGGCCGCAAGGTAGCAGAGAGTGGCGTCCTCACGCGCAGTCTTGGCCTCGGCCTTGGCCTCGGGGCTGTCCGAGCCGCTCAGGAGCTGCCACTTGAACTGGAGACGGCGGCCGAGCTGGTCGGCGAGGTTGGCAAAGTCGGCCTCCTTGGCGTAGGTGCAGAGCACGACGAAGGCGACCTTCCACTCGGCGAGGTCGGCGTTCTGGACAATGTCCGCGAGGTCCTCGGTGACGATCGACTGGTAGACGCGCAGGAAGGGGTGGGCCAGCGTGCGGCGGTTGAAGTAAGCCTTCTGGGTCGACTGGAGGAGCTCGGGGCCGCCGCGAACGGCGAGGAGGAGGGCGTCGGCGAAGCGCTCCGAAGCGAGACAGAGGTTGACGGCCGACGAGAAGTCGCCGAGGACCAGCGCCTGGGTAATGAGGCGGTCAGTGTCCGACTCGCCCGAAGGGTAGATGCGGAACACGTTCTCCTTGATCGACTCGGAGCGGACCGACGAAGGGCCTGAGCCGACGGTAGCAGCGACTGACGAGTCGGTGGGCTGGTTGAGGTGAGGGACGATCGAGTCGAGCTGGCGGTTGCGCAGCGAACCAGCCGCCATGGACGAGAAGAAGTCAGTGTCGCCGCCGACGTCGGCAGGGGTCACTGGGCGGTCGTCATTAGCGAAGAGGGGGTTGGTCGACTTGGCCTCGGGGGTCTTGTCGCCCGTCTCGAGAGGGTCCTTAGTCTCAGACTTGGGGGTCGCGTCGCCCTTCGTGGCCTCGGGCTGCTCCTCGACTATGGTCGGGACTAGCTTCTTGACAAGCTCGTCGACCTGGCGGGCGACCTCCTCCTTGGAGAAGCCAAGAAGGCTAACCAGCTCGTCGCGCGAGTTGGCCTGGAACAGCGACTGGAGCGCCTTCCACGACGGGTTCTCGGCCTTGGCGGTGGAGAACTCGGACAGCTTGTCCTTGTCGCCAGCGATCTCGTCGAGCTGCTTGGCGCGGTCGATGATGCTCTCCTCGGTCACGACGTGGCGCAGGTGGACGACGCTGCTCTGGTGCTTGCCCGCAGCCGAGGGGAGGTTGGACACGGTGGCGAGGACACCGCCGTAGCCCCACGAGGCAGAGCACGGGCGGTACATCCACTTGGGCGCCTTGGTGAGAGACTGAGCGTTGGTCTTGTCGTCGGACGTGCTCGTCGTGCCGAGGTTGGCGAAGATGTCGTCGGCCGTGGCGTCGGCCGCGAGCTTGTTCTCCTCGGGCTCCTTGGGGCCAGTCGACTGGAGCGAGTTGATGCCGATGTGGCCGTCGAACGACGCAACGGCGAGCAGGTTGGGGTTGCTGGGGCACCAGGCGGTCTCGAACGACCAGTCGGTGGTCGGGGCCAGCTCGCCGACAATGTCGCCAGACTGGGGGTTCCACAGGAGCGTGCGGTTGTCCTTGCCACACGAGGCGAGCAGGTCGGCGTCCTGCTTGCACCACGCGACCGAGAGGACACCCTTGGTGTGGCCCGAGAGGATACGCTCGGGAGCACGCGTGTTGCGGAGGTCCCACACCATGACGATGGGCGACTCGTCGTCCTCGGACGCGGTCACGAGGCGCGTCGCCGTCTCGGGGTGCCAGCAGAGGTCGCTCATGCCGCGGCGCTTGCCGATCTGTGTGCCAGCGCGCCCAGACATGTGGTCACCCTTGGCGGCACCGCCGCCGTACTGGAGCGAGGCGATCTCCTTGCTGTGACGCAGGTCCCAGATCGACGTGAAACCCGACGACGACGAGGCGGCAAAGACGCTCGCCACACTGGGGTTCCACTCCAGCGAGGTGATCTCGCCGAGCTTGGTCGACACGGGACCAGGGGGGATCGGGTCGCCCAGAGCCTCGAGGTTGTGGATGTAGAGCTGGCGTGAGAACGACTCTCTCACATGAGCCTACCTCGGCATTGACACCGCCCGAGAGGAGGAGGTTCTTCCTGATCGGGTTCCAGTGCAGACCGCGAACAGGGCCAGTGTGCTTGTCGTTCTTGTAGATGAGCGCGTCCTCGCCGTTAAAGATCTTGACGGGGTCGTAGAGGTTGACCTCGCCGGTCTCGAGGCCGGCAGCGATCACGCCGCGCCCGCTGGCAGTCGCCTCGGGCTGCGACCAGGCGAGTCTGTTAAAGCTGGGCGTCAGATCCGCAACAGAGACATTGCGCGAGGGTCGGGCGACTCACCGGCTCGAGACTGTGATGCTGCCCTTTGGGCCCGCGCCCTGTCCACCGAGGCTGTAGCCCTGGGACTCGGCGCCATCGCGCTCGTAGAGCTTGGGGGCCCAGATCTCGAGCTGCGAGTCGTTGGAGAAGGACTCGTCGAGCGCGCCCGCGACGGCACCGGTGACGATAAGGGGCTCTGAAGCGGAGGAAGGGTCCCACGCGAACGTCGCCGTGCGCGAGATGTCCTTGAGCTTCATGCTGCCGGACGTGGGGGGTGGGGGTTGGAAGGAGAGGGGGGAGGGGGAGGCGAGGGCCTTTCGGAGATGAGATGGATGTGTGTAGAGAGAGGAGAGATAAGTTCAAGATGGGGTCATGTACGTGGTGCCGTCACGTTGGACCGTCGTGGTAGAGGACGAGCAGGGCGGGCCGAGGGGCGGAGAGGTGTCACTTGGCCGGAGCGAACATGCAGCGGTGGTGTGCTTCGCTGGCACCAACTTCCTGCCACGCGTCATCAGCACGCCTACTCCGTGACATCACCCGACCCGCGGTGTGAATTTAGGCATGCGTCTAGTCTCTGCCGCATCTGATCAGCATCTGAATGAGGCGCCTACATGTCACGTGGCATATGAGTGCGGGGCATCGTGCCTGGTCAAAAGTTCGCGACCACTGCCAACTTGGTCTCAACGTCTCGAGCGATCAAGCAACAACACCACACACCATGGTCGACCCCTTCTTCCAGTCGACAAAGAAGCGCAAGCGCCCCTCCCGCGGCGGGCGGGACTCTGGCTCCTCCCGCCTCCCCCGTGCCTCCAAGGAGCAGGTGCAGGCCGCGCGCGACGAGGAGCTCTCCTCGGGCGACGAGGGCGGCATGGAGGCGATCGAGGACATGGACTTCCGCAAGGACCGCGCCCCGCACACCCTCGACGACGCGGACTTTGTCGACGCCAACGAGACCGCCGCCGAGAAGCGTGTCCGCCTCGCCCGCGGGTACCTCGACAAGGTGCGGGCCGAGGTGGCCGCGCAGCGCGAGACGGGCGACTACGACGCCGAGGAGATTGACCGCGAGCTCATTGCCAGCCGGTTGCGGCAGGAAGTTGTGCGTATACTATCTGTGGCAGATCTGACCGCAGGACGAGGCCGAGGGGCGCATCCACCGGTTCTACAGCGCGGCGGAGGCGAGCGCGACGCGCTTCAAGAGCACGCAGCACCCGCCGACGGGGATTGCGATGACCACCGCGGGGCCGATGTACGCGTCCATGAAGAACGGCGCCGTGCTCCGCTTCGACCGGGACACGCTCGCGCACTCTGCGCTGCGCGCCGAGGGCGGTGGGCACAAGGGCGCTGTGCTGTGTGTGGCGGCGAGCGAGGACGGCAAGTGGGTCGTCTCGGGCGGGACGGACAAGGTCGTGGGCGTGTGGGACGTGTCCGGCGACGAACCACGGTGGGCGGCCGGTATGCGGGGGCACAAGGACGCCGTGAGCGTGAGTCTCCCCCTCCAATCCTTTCTGACATCAGTCCGTCGTGATCCCACCACTCTCCAATGCGTCGGCCCACGTCCTCTCCGCCTCCCTCGGGCGCCACCTCACCCTCCACTCCCTCTCGACGCTGAGCGCGCTCGACACCTTCTTCGGACACCAGGACTCGATCACCTCCGTCTCGGCCCTCAAGCCCACCGTCTGCGTGACGGCCGGCTCCCGCGACCGCACCTGCCGCTGGTGGAAGGTCGAGGAGGAGGTGCAGCTCGTCCTCCGCTCGGGCGGCAAGACCAAGTCCGACGGCCGCGAGTTCTTCGAGGGGAGCGTCGACGTCGTCTGCGCGCTCGACGACTCGCACTTTGTCTCGGGCGGCGACAGCGGCACGCTCGCGTTCTGGAGCACGGGCAAGAAGAAGCCCCAGTTCAGCCACCACCTCGCGCACGGCCTCGACACGGAGGGGCGCAACATGTTCCCGTCCGAGGTCGCGCCGTCGCCGCGCTGGATTACGGCGCTCGCTGCGATCCGCGGGACAAACATCGTCGTGAGCGGGTCGTGGGACGGGCGGATACGCTTCTGGGCCATCGACCACAACCTGCGTACGTTCAAGCCCGCAGGCGAGATCGAGGTCGACGGGTTCGTCAACGACCTCCAGATCCTCGCACTCCCGGACGGCGTCGTGCTCGCGGCTGCTATTGGGAAGGAGCCGCGCTTGGGGCGGTGGCTCACGCTGGACGGCGCGAAGAACGGCGTGTTCGTGGCCAAGATCGCCCTCACCGAGGCCGAGGAGGACGAGTAGATCATTAGAGCTGTTGTTTAGGTACCCATGCATATTGGATCGCTGCTTCTTGCTGCCTCGTGAGTGCGATGCTGGTTGCGAAACTGGCGGGGTACATGCAATGCTACAGTGTTCTGGTGATGCGCGGTGAGGAATGCCCGAAAAGTGTAGGATGCGTCGAGAAGGATGAAGTCGCCACATGTGGAAGTGGGGATGCGCACAGGCCGCTAGCTGCACGCCTCGTCCGCCTCACGAGTTGTTGGTCGCTTGGCGCGCACAAGCCCTCGAGGATCGAGGACCGAGCGGGCGGCGACACGTTCCCGCGCGAAGGCGGTGAGGCGCAACCGTCGCAATCGCTCATCGCTTCTGCCCCGCCGCGACGACCGTGTTTCTCGTGCTGTTGTGTCAGTACACCGTGTTGTATCGTAATGTTTGGCATACGAGGAGCTCGCAAGATGTGTTTGCTCGCTGCGCCCGCAGACAAGCTCGCTAAAGCTCTTCTCCCTATTCCCCCCAGCCACGCCACGCCACCCCATCCGCGCGCAGACATCGGATCGGTCCACAACAACAACAACGCGCCACTGCGCCCCGCCCTGCGCTTAGGCCAGGCATGCAGCAAGCCCTCGCTTCGGCGTGACACCACGACCCCGCGACCACCACACATGCCGCACCCCATCCGATGGATGTGACCGACCGAACTCCCGGGCGTCTCCACCCTGACGCTCGGACGAGCTTCCACGCCTTCCGGTGCTTGTTTGGCTTGTGGGACCACTCCGCCCAACCGCCCAAGACATGTGGCCTCCTGCTCGCAGAGAAGGATTGCTCACTCTCGCAGTATGACTGCCGCTCCACGTCGCCACGCTCCCACCTTCCCTAATCTTGCCGCTTGACCCCCACTCCAACTTACAGGTTGTCAATGTAGGTGCCGAGGAACTCGTTGTCCTTCTTGAGCTTGTCGGTCTCGCCCTCGACCTCGGTGATGCGGACGAGGAGGCCGCGCAGGCCGTCGCGGAGGCTGACAATCTCCTTGAGCGCCTTCTCCTTGGCGAGGGTGGACTGGACGGTCGGCTCGCCGGAGGAGGTGGAGGGGGGCGGCGCGCCCCAGGCGCCCGCGAGCTCGCGGTCGTAGTCGTTCATGATGGTGGAATGGATGATGATGGAGTGAGATGCAGTCGGCGTGATCAAAGTGGAGGTCGTGGAGGAGACGACCAGGGCAGAAATGCCCGAAAGGGTGCGGGAAGGATGATTAGGATGCAAGGTAATAGTTTGTATTGCGAGGTGATTATAGTTATCTGATTGTGATGAATAGAGTACCCTGAATATTGGACTTGATGGACGTTCCTGGTCGCTCCGCGGTGCAGTCCTCGCTCTCTCGTAACAGTCGCACCAGGCGCGTCTCTCTCCTCTCTCGGTCGTTCAGTTGACTCTATCTGTGCACTCCCACTCCCACACTGTTCGCATCCGCCCTCCTCCTCATTACACCGCCACATTCTCTCCTCCCTTGTTCTCGAGCCTCTGTCAAAGACTCAACCAGAGTCGACCGCACGGGATCGCCGCCACTTGTGGTTTCTGGATGTCGGGTGGGACCTGAACGTGTCCGATTCCAGGCGACCCCTCATCCAACATCCCTGAATAGAGGGATCAAGGAGGGCCAGAGGTCTCTGGGCGCGCGCCCACATCCCTCACCCCACGACCCAGCTACCCAGCTGGCCAGCTACCCACGTCCCGCTCGCCGCTCGAACCCGCTCTACACGCAGTTGCAGCCAACCTGCAACCTGCCGGCAAGCAAGAACGAGCTGGAGGAATAGGACCAGTGGACGCGCGTGTTGGAAAGAGGTGGCGCGGGGTAGATGTCTCAGACTCGACTCTTGGACCCATCTTTCGAGACACGCTACGCGAACACGAGACACCATCGCTCTCCAACACCACCCCCGCTCAACGACTAGTTCCCTTTGGTCCCTTCATGCCTTCAACCCATCCCTCCACCTCACACCTCGTACTGTCACTTGGTCTCCATCCATCATCTTCTCCACTATCCACTACGGTCACTACCTTACCAACGTCAACGTGCACAACTCTCTCCACCACGACCACGACCCCCTGCATTGACCCGCCTCGTGCACGTTAATTCCCCTTCCTTGTCCACCGCCGCTCGGCACCTTTCCACCCCCGGCCCCGCTCATTTGGGAATCGCGCTACAACCTCCTCGTCAGCCTCACCACCTTCCTCCCCCTTCTCCTTCTCTTTCGGTCACACCTCCCCCCTCCGCACACGCATCAATCCCACTACTGTCAAGGCGCGGCGCTTAGCGCTCGCACGCCGCCATGTCCAACTTCTTCACAGCCACCTTATCGGGCAAGGGCACGCGCGGCGACAAGGGCAAGTCACGAGGCAGCGCTCGCACTTCCGGCTCGTCAACAGCCTCGTACGCCACCTCGCCGACAGACATCTCCCAGTCCCAGTCAAAGCCCTTTGACCAACATCCCTCCCGCGCCCTCCCAGCCTCTGGTCCACCACATGGTGTTGGTGTCAACATCACCCCAGCCCCACAACACGACAACGCATCGAGCTCGAGCCTCGAGATGAGCCGCGAGTTTGGCGCGCACTCGCCCAACCGCCTCCACGCTGCGAGTCTCAAGCACCAGGCGTCCAACACGTCGTTATCCCCGCGCAAGGCCTCGGACAACATGTCGATACGCTCCGTGTCATCGACCATGAGCACCAACACCCTGCAGCGGCCCAACGACGAGCTGGGTAGATACCCTTCCATCAACCGCGTGACGCAGAACCAGGGCGAGAGGTTGCCCAACGGCAGTCGCGCTATCCCCACAGGCAACTCGGCGCCGCTCTCCGGACCGCCCTCGGCGTACACTCAAGGTTACACGACAGCGCACAACACCCCTCCCTCTCACTCGGTCTCTCACACGCCTCCCCCCCTTCAACACCAGCTCTCCAGCACCCCGCCACCTCACGCCTCCTCGTCGCATGGCGCCCCCTCCGCCCAGCCCCCAACCTCCTACTCGACTTCCTCCTCGCTGGCGTACGCGGCTTCCAACTCTCGCACGTCCTCTCAACCTCAATCCCGCAACACGACCTCTCCAGCCCCCTCAACGTATGCGCCGTCCACCTACGCAGGATCAACATACACGCCCTCGATCTACACGCCGTCCATCGCCTCTCACTCGACGACCAGGTTGACGGACGAGTTCAGCTTCCCGCGGCCATCGGACGAGGAGGTCGAGCAGCGCTTCTTAGAGCTCGTGCGCAACCGCGACCTCGACCATGATTTCACCGGATCCCCTTCGCCCTCGTTGTCGTCGCGGACGGCCAAGTCCCGAGGCGCACAGCGAGCATCAACTCAGACGATCTCGGCGGGCGCGCGCGCGACGTCAACATTGTCGATCAGCACCAAGTGGCAAATGGTCGAGGCAGAGGCGCGCCAGCAGTGGGAGAAGAGGAAGAAGCAGCAGAAGCAGCTGCTCGCCGATGGCTTCAGGACCGGGCGAGGAAAGAAACCAGTCGAGGCGACCATATCCAGAGACAGCCCAGAGTGGTTCATCCGCAAGGTGCTTGATAACCAGCTCACCCACCAAGATCTGGTGACTCTGGGCGTTAGCCTTCGCACCTTCCCACTAAAGTGAGTGTCCTCGCGAGGTCAACACTGACCAGCAGTTGGATCCAGGAGTTCATGGACTTGAAGGGTCTCGTTGTCATGTCCAACTACCTCAACACATTGACGCATCGGCGGAGCAAAGCTGGGCCGGATGTGGAGATGGAGCTGGAGCTTCTCAAGTGCTTGCGAACAGCCATGAACAACAAGGTGAGCCCAGACTGCAGACTGGTCAGGTGCAACACTTACTGACATCCCAGTTCGGCCAGGAGGAAGCCATCAAGAAGCCCCAGGTCATCTACGCCATCGGGCAGTCGCTCGTGTCTGCCCACCCGTCGTGCCGCAAGGTCGCTGGCGAGATTCTAGTCGACTTTGCCTACCTCGACATTGGCAGCAGCGACCGCGTCGGCCTGTCGATCGTCCTGCGCGCCTTTGAGCAGCTGCAGGCACAGCACAACCAGCAGGTTGGCGTGTCCAAGAAGGTATCCAAGTTCGAGCGCTTCATCCGCTTGAATGAGGAGTTCGCCCTCAGTAGGGGTCGCATGGGGAGCACTGTCGGACAAGGCCCGCTTGTCAAGGGCATGGACAACCAGCAGCTCGTCGAGTACTTCGTGAGTGCAGCCGCTCATCCCCGGGCTAACGGTGCAGGAAATCATCGTCTTCCTCATCTCAGGGCTCGTCTCCGCGTCCGATCTCCGCACGCGCATGTCGGTTCGCGGTCAACTCGACGTCGCCAACGTGGGCGCTCTACTCGAGACGATCAAGGACTGGAGGGAACCCAGGCTTCTCAAGCACCTCGAGCAGTTCTACGAGGAGGAGGAGACCGACCGCAAGGAGTTCCTCGAGGAGCAGGCCGTCGCACAGGTCGAGACCATGAAGAACCCAGAGGAGATGGTGCGCGCCTTGTTGGACAAGACCAAGGGCACCAAGGCGAGCGCGTATTTACTCAACACGTTCCGCCACATGCTCCTCATCAAGGAGGAGGGCGACGAGCGCACGCGCTTCTTCCAGCTCATCGACCAGCTCATTCAGAGCATAGTCATGCACGACTCCCCGGACCTCAACCAGGACTTTGCGCGTGCCTTCGGAATCTCGGTCTCCCAGCTCATGGGCAAGTTTGTTGACCAACAACAACTCGAGAAGGTGGAGGCCGAGAACAAGCAGCTCAAGTCCGACCTCGCCGGCCTCAAGCGCGAGAAGCAGGATCTCCTCGACGAGATGGCCGAGGGCAACCAGAGCCTCGTCGACCGCTTGAGGAAACAGATCGCCGACCTCCAGAAGAAGCTCAGCAGCGCGCGTGCCGCATGGGAGAGCTCCGAGGACACCAGGAAGCGCGAGAAGGCCGACTACGAGACACGCATCGCCGAGCTCGAGCTTTACATCCAGGAGCTCTTCAACATGTTGCGCGAGACCAACCACCTCGACCAGGTGCAGGCGATGACCGACGGCCCAATCGATCGCCAGAAGCTCATCCACGACTTACGCGAGCAGTGGGAGCGCAAGAAGACGATTCGCAAGCTCGAGGGCGGAGGCAGCCGCAAGAAGCCGACACGCTCCAACACCATGACGACCATTGGCACCGTCGCGAGCGAGAGCTCATTCGGTGACGACATATGCGAGGACTACGAGGACGGCGAGGTCTTCCACGCTCACGAGGAGCGCTTCCAGACGTCCGACCCGCGCTTCTTCGAGAACCGAAGGCGGTCGTCCCACGGCAAGTCTCTGTCCAACCAGACCGCCATGTCGGGGACCCAGTTCATGGACGCCGAGGAGGAGCGCGTGCGCTCGCACATCGAGGACTCGTTGGTCCGCGGCGTGGACCGAGTGGCTCCCATGCGCCTCTCGAATGCCGGCTTCCGCAGCACTCGCGGCGATGGTCACCGTCGCGGTGGTGCCCCGAACGCCCCTCCTGTGCGGGAGAAGTCGATCTTGAGATCCAACTCGAAGAAGGCCTCGATCCCGCCGCGCTTCCTCGAGGAGATACGGTACGGCGCTCTGCAACGGCAGCAGCGCAGCGTCTCTGCTCCGATGAGCGGGCGGGCGTCAGTCGCAAATGTTGTCAACCTGGACGAAGACGCGCCCGACTTCCTGCTCGCGCTGCAGTCCGATCCCATGCTCTCCAAGGCGTACCGGGCGGACCCTGCTGTTGCTGCTGCTCTCCGCAAGGACCCTGCGGTTCTAGCCGCGCTTCGCGTGGACCCCACCGTTGCCGCGTCGCTCACAGAGGGTGGGTCGAGTCTGTCTCCTCTGGACGACCAGCCGCGTTCCCCTCGCGACTCGAAGATGTCCAACACGGTCCGGCCGAACCCCGAGCTGGCAGCGGCGTTGCGAGGAGAAGGCGACTCCAGCCTTGCCCAGGCTGTGCGCGCCGACCCCACCGTCTCTGCTGCCGTGCGGGCAGAGTCGGCCATCTCCGCTGCTGTCCGCGCCGACCCCGAGCTGGCTGCCGCTCTCCGCGGCGAAGGCTCGTCACCGCTCGCCGAGGCCGTCCGTCGCGACCCATCAGTGGCAACACCTGTTTCTGTCGACGCCAAGGCGCTCCGTGGCGAGGGGGAGTCTCCACTCGCTCGTGCAGTTCGTGCGGACCCCTCGCTTGGTACTGCTCTCCGCGGCAAGGGCGACTCGCCTCTTGCTCAGGCGGTCCGCGTGCCCTTCACCACCCGCGCTGTTCCTCAGAACGCCGAGCTGGCAGTGGCTCTGCGTGGGGAAGGCAACTCGGCTCTTGCCCAGGCGGTGCGCGCCGACCCTGCCGTCTCTGCTGCTGTCCGTGCCGACCCCGCTGTTTTGGCTGCTGTCCAGGCGGACCCCGAGCTTGCGGCGGCGATCCGCGGCAAGGGCGAGTCTCCTCTTGCACAGGCCGTGCGCGCCAACCCCGACATCGCCATCGCTGCTCCTGCCGACCAGGAGCTTGTCGCCGGGCTCCGCGGCAAGGGCGAGACCCCTCTCGCAAAGGCCGTTCGCGTGTCCACAGCATCGACCGTCGCTTCGACTGTGGCTTCCTCAGCAGAGTCCAGCACAGCATCGACAGATCCATCGACTGCGGCCTCTTCGACACCCTCTGCAACGTTCCACGACCACTCGGCACTCATCGGCGAGGGCGACTCTCCACTCGCACGGGCTGTGCG
>JAMALN010000606.1:0-23742 GCA_023630115.1 Cutaneotrichosporon sp. PK4640 | reverse complement strand
ACCTTCTACCAGGCGGTGCGGCACGCGCTCGTCGTGGCCATCATCATCCGCGGGCTGGCGACGCTCGGCGGCATCGCTGGCCTCACGTGGTGGATTCTGCGCACCGTCAAGGTCGGCGGTGAGTTGTAGCGGCGCATTGGAGCCATCTGCCTGCGACGCCGGGCCACGACATACACTAATAGACGCACGAGAGTCAGAAGTTGTTCACTATAACGACACATGTATTTATTCATGCTTCAACTCGGCCACCCCTGGAGGTCTGGAGCGCGATACCTACTGAGCAGCAACCATCTCTAGCCCATCTGGAAGTCAGTCCAGGTGACATGACAGAGTGGGGCAGCCATCGCTCGGTGAGTCATTGCCGTGTGTGGCTGATAAGCCCTGGCGCCGCAAGGGCCGATCACCAGCCCAGGCCACGCTGCAGGATCATGGTAATTGGAGTTGAAGCACAGGGACCTCAAGGCTCACCCCGCTCGCCAGAGTCCCACCAGCCGGTCGCCCCCAGCCAGGGGCCAGGCTGTGCGTTGGCGCCCTTCGGATCTCGGCACCCACGGGCAGACCTCCACCTCCACTTCCAAGCACCGCGGACGGGTCAGCTTGGAGCTCGCGATCAGCGGGACCAAATTTTGTATTGGGCGATTAGGAAAGCAGGCCGCCACCTCAGAGGAGCCTTGGCCACCACGCATAATCTCCTCGACACATATTAGACACCGGGAGTTGATTCTGGGGCCTCGAGAACCCCTTTCTAGCCTTGCGCGCCGTTTTTATTCATGGCGTCCCGAGATATTCGTCGGCGAGTCGGTGTCATGCGCAGCCTCGCAGCCTCGCAGCCACGCCGCCACCCACGACGCCTGCACTGCCACTGTGGCTCTGTGGCGGCCCATGCGCCCTCAGCCTGTCCATATTTAAGCCTAGTCTGTCCATAGTTGCATCCCAACGATGGATCAAGTTCATTCCTCTGCCTACTGCGACGCCCTTGGGCCCGAGTGATCACCTCAGCCTAGTTCCGCCACTTGTGGCATCCCATCCGTGCACGATAGTCGGCCAGAACGCGCCACAACCCGCCACTCGAGACGCGCTTTCCATGTCTGCATCTACGGCTGATCTGGCACTCGGAGTCACTTTCACGAGATATAATGGACGGTTCTGGGTTTTGGCGCTCTCTCTTAAATGGATGTGGCGCCCACAATGGCGGCCTGAAGTTGCCATCTGACCATGCTGATTCGGGCATTTTCGCCGGTTGTCGGCTGCTCCCGCCTCCTGAGCGGCAGGTGGCTGGGGTGATGCTGTACTCCGCCAAAACACGCCCCTGTGTGACATTAGACGCTGATGGAATCTGTACATACTGTGCTACGGGGGTATATGGAACAGATCTACTCGTGTCAACAAGCCACATAAACCAAGACGACGCGGGTACCCTTGTCTCTCCTCACTCATCGTCGGAATCCCAGAACACGTCATCTATCACGCAACACTTCTTGGGCCTGATCGGGGCGGCGAATCCGAACTGATCGTCGTTCTCGGCAAACGTCTCGCGCCTGTAGTTGACGGGACGGCATCTCGCCAAAGCCGACCAGGGTGTATCGCTCGCGCGTACATTGCGCAATGGCCGGGAAGAGCACCTTGAGGGTCGTGGAGGGTGATGGGCTCGTCGCCATCGACGGCTTTGGGGTTGATAGCACGCAGGACGACGGCGAGGTGTTTTGCCTGGTGGGTGAAGGCAATCTGGGAACACCAGAGGCTGTGGCCATTGTCCCAGCGGAAGGCGGTGTCGGTCTTGAAGTCGCAGAGGATAAGCATGACGTGCTGCTGTGACTTGGCGGGAAGGGGTGCTATCCGGTAGTTGAGATTGTGGGTTGTGAGGCAGTTCACGGGCCAGAGGTCGATGTACGTGTGTACGGCGAGGCGGTTGATCCCTCGCAAGAAGCCGTGCATGACCTTGAGCGCTGGGAGAGTTTTGGCGCCGTCGTGGACCTTTGGAGGAAAGTGGAGATTGGGAGGATCCATGATGGGAAGAGCCACCATCCGAAGCGGAGTTTCAAGCAATGGAAGAAGCTCGAGTCGATTATCCTCTACCACCGTCGTGTGCCGGAGTACGCGGGCCAAGGTATCGCGTACCACCATTGCGATATGGCAGGGTCCCCACTCGGGCGGGACACACTCCCACTCTTCGTCGTCTGGTTGAGGCTGCACAAATATCATGTCCTGGTCCGAGGACGAGTGACACGAGACACGAGTTAGCCTCGCACGTGTCCAGCAGGCCCACCATGTGCTTTATGTCCCTCTCCAGCTCGTGCGACACGGGGAGGATGGGGAGGCGACGCCCTCGCCGCTCGAGGAGCGTGTTGTGGTCCGCGAAGGAGATCATGGTTTTGATGATGTGCGGGGAGAATGCGGGGTGGATTGCGGCCTGGTGTTTGACGTCCTGGCACCAGGACTGTGCTGCGCGATGGCCAGACACTCTGGCGAGCGAAGGGGGACGAGTTGGTGGGGGAGTGGGTGGCGAGAAGAGTGGAAGAATGAACATCACGGGGCGGGGGTGGTGACGTTAAGTCTAGCACGGGAGGCAAGATCAAGTCAATGCCTGGACTCGGCTTCAGAGTAGACTCGAAGTACCCTTCCCAAATGAATTGCTGCATTCCAACGCATCCCAACCCTACTGCTTCGCTGTGGCCGAAGCCAGCAGCACCTGTCTCACAATCTCGCCCCAGTCGCCGTCGAGCTGCACGCCCGGCGTCTCTTCACCACGCCCACACTGGGCCTTGCCACACTCGCACTCGCACTCGTCCGGCAGCGCCAGCTCGTCCTCGGCGGGTCCCTCGACGGGCGTGTCGAACGACTCAAGTGCGTACTGCTTGGTGCCGACCTCGGCGCGGTACTGCGCCTTGGTGAGGAGGCGGATGCGGCCGGCGAGCTGCTCGACCGTGCGCTCGTCCTCGCGCTCGGGGCCGGCCGCGACGTTCCAGCACGCGCAGACGGCCGCGACGACAAAGTGGTGCAGGCTCGCGACGCGCTTGGCGGGGCACGGCTCCTTGGCCGGGTCGCGCGAGGTGCGCATCAGGCGGCGGGGCAGGTCCTCCAGCCCCACGATCGTGTAGCGCTTGCGCATGAGGGACGCGATGAGGAGGTAGAGGGGTTGGAGGAAGGGCTGGATGGCGCCGACCCTCTCGGCGGCGGAGGGACTGTTGGCGGCGCTCGAGTCCGGCGTCATGATGACCGTGTTGGTCGCGCTGCTTCCGGTGCTGACCGCGCCGGACGCGCCCTCGTGGCGGAAGATGATGACACACTCGCCACCGCGCGGGGCCGAGGCGACGGTCACTGGGTCGAGATCAAAGGTGCGTGGGTTGAGGAACGGTGCCTCGCCGTTCGACCCCTCGTTCCACGGCACGACCATGATCTGCCGCTTCGTCACGGCGTTCATGGACACGAGCGCCTCCGGGAGCGACTTGCGGTAGGGGGCTCGGCACACGTCGACCTGCTGTGCCGCGGCTAGTGCGTCGTAGTGCCACCCCAGTCTGCGCGTCATGGACACGCTTGACTTGAGCTGCCGCGCAACGGTCAGGGGAAGAGTAACCGTGTGGCTGGGGTAGTCGACTGTCCGGATGTGCCGGAACGCGCGGACCATGCGGGGCCGCGGCGCGGACGGCGAGTAGTCCATCGGGAGGACGGGGAGGCGCTCCCCCAGCGGGGAGAGGAGGATGGCCAGGTCGGCCTGGGCGTTCGTGGCTCGGCACTTGCGCTTGACGATGACGTGGGAGAACAGGATCTTCTCGGCGGCGTCGCGCGTGTCTCGGCTTACCAAGCGGAGGCGGAGGAGCGTGTCACGCGACGCGTGCGAGGCGATGACGCCGAAAACTCCAGGATACCACCGGGGGTCCAGAGAGCGGCGGGTGAGGGCAATCGACGGCGCCGAGGGCTCCGGCTCAGCCGGATGCAGCATCGTCTCCGCGGGAAGACGTCGGCGCTTGGGCTTAGGCCCGGCGTCCGGGAGGGGGTGGTACCATGGACAGCCGGGGCAGTTGGCCGAGTGCTCGGAGGGCTTGTAGAAGTAGGGGAACGGGTAGGGGAACGGGTACAGTGCGTCGGGCGGGGGCGAGTGCGGTCCGCGTCGGCGTGCGCGGCGCTGGGCTGGTGCCGGCGGCGTGACGGGGCTCTGGGCTTGGAGCATGGTGGTCGTTGCTGTGGAACAGACGATGAGGTAAGGTGGTGGGGAAGTGTGGTTGTGGTTGTTGGGTGCAGTAGGCCCTTCACCTAAGCGGCGGGCAGGAAGGTCGCGTGAGTGTGTGCCTTTGGAGAGGTGTTGCGGAGTGTCGATGTGATGGCGAGCGACGACGGTGATGGAGTAGAGAGCAAGTGCACAACGCCGAGGCGAGGTGGGCTGAGAAGAGAAGCGTCGCCAAGAGCCAAGGTGAGGGGACACGTTTGCATGACTTGTAAAAGCGTTTTACGTGGACAACCTCCACCCAACGCCGTCTCACCCTCTCTCCCTCCATGCCCCACCACCGTTTCTCCGCGGTGTATCTCTTCCCTTCACCTTTCCTTGCTTCCGCTGGCATGGGCGGCACTCGCCGCCAATCCCATGCACCCGATCCCAGCAACTGACAGTCATGTGCTGCTAAAAGAGGACGTGCTCCGCTTCTGGATCTCACCTTGATGCAAGCGGGCGCCAGCGCCATGCCCCGGCGGCTTCTGTTGATCAACGTGACCCCGGTCGACACGGTGCCGGCTGCGCGGCAGCATCTCGACCCATGCCTCGCCACGATGTAGATTGGCGAGGTGTACGCGAGCTCTGGGCGATCGAACCTCGTGCTCACATGCTGCACATTGGCTAGTCGCTCCCCGGCGGCTTGTGTGTCTCGCGGGTGCACGGTTTAAGAGTGCTGCATGCGTAGCCCCCACCGCGCCCCGCGGGGGCGGCTCCCGCTGACTCGGCGGGGGCCTAGACCATGCAGAGGAGTGATGGGGTAGTGAGGCGGGGGTGGGCACTGCTGGGAATGAGGCGTTTTAGCAGGGCTGATGACGGAGTTTGTGATAACGGAGGGCGCTTGTTCCGGCCCCCGACAGTCACATCTCGCAACGCGTCCTGTGGTGGGCGAGGTAAGCCCGGCCGAGTCAGCGGCCGCGGTCATGAAGGCGCTACGGCCGCCGGCATGTGCTGCCATCAGTCGGCTATCAGTGTCCAGAGTGGGTGTCGTCAGCATTCCGCCTTGCGCCTAGCGCTGATCTCTGCCCCATGAAATTGACCCCCTTCACCCAAAGCTCATGGTCACCTGACGTGAGCCCCGCTTACCAACCTGACACTCCCAACCGGTTCTCCGCACACCTCCGCACAACAACACCAGCAAGTGGGCCAGAACATGCCGCACGCAGGGGCCATAATGCGGCATGTGGGCGACCACGTTGCCATTCCTCCCCTCTCGAGCTCGTTGTTGTGCTGCTTGCCAAAGGTGGTGGCGTCGAGCGCGAACAGGGTGCCCCGCAGGCACGAGCTGGGGTGAGGATTGTTGTGTGTGGGCCCCCGCTGGCCGGCAATGCCCTCCCTGACTCCGGAATCTCGGCGTTCCACCCATGCAGCCCATCCGGTCAGGCCGGTCAGACGCACTAGGCCATAGCGCTAGCGCCAGTCTGGGACGGGGATGAGTACATCGCGCGTCAGCGCGCGCTTTAATGACCTTGCTTCCACATCGTCATCCGTCCATCGCCCATCCACATTCCTTCACGATGCCAGACGGAGCGACGAGTGCGCCGCAGCGCCTCCCGCCATTCACGGCGGCCCAGACCCTCAACACCAAGTTTGTGCCGTCGGTGCTCATCGTGGGCGCGGGCATCGGCGGGATCACGCTCGCCCTCGACCTCGACGAGGCCGGCCTGACCAACTGGATCATGGTCGACAGGGAGAACGACGTGGGCGGTACCTGGTACGTCAACAGGTACCCCGGGTGCCGGTGCGACGTCGCGGCTGTCGCGTACAGCCACTCGCGCTTCCAGAACTCGCAGTGGACCGAGACGCACCCGGACCACCGCGAGATCCAGCGCTGTAAGTTGAAGTAGGCTGGTGCCGCTGACCCAGACTGGGCGGACATTGTGCGCACGCAGGGCCTGACCAACCGCCTGCGCCTGCAGCACGACTACATCAAGGCCGAGTGGGACGCCGCCGAGAACGTGTACCACGTCACACTGCGCGACCTCGTCAACGACAAGGAGGTCACTGTCGACTGCAACGTGCTGGTGTGCGCGACGGGCGCGTTCAGCGAGCCGAACCGCATCCCGCTGGAGGGCGAGGAGAACTTCCAGGGCACAGTGGTGCACGCGGCGCGCTGGCCGCGCGACCTGAGCGTCGAGAGCCTGCGGGGCAAGAACGTCGTCGTCGTGGGCAACGGGTGCTCGGGCGTCCAGATTATCGGCACGCTCGGCCTCGACCCGCAGATCAAGATCACGGCGCTGGCCCGCGGGCAGCAGTGGTTCATGCCGTCCTCGACGGGCGGGATCGCGGCCGCGCGCAACTCGGCGCCGAACAGCGAGAAGCTGCGCGCCATCCGCGCCCGCTGGCCCATCCTCCAGCGCCTGCACCGCTGGATCTTCCTGGCCCTCGCCGACCAGCGCTTCTACTACCAGTGGACCAAGGAGGGTGCGGGCGCGCGCAAGAAGTTCGAGCGCGACCTCGGCGCGTGGATGATCGCCAGGGCGCCCGAGAACCTCAAGGACAAGATTGTGCCGACGTTCCCGTTCCAGGCCAAGCGCTACATCTTCGAGGACGGGTACTTTGCCGCTATCAACCAGCCGCAGAACCGCGCCGTGTACGGCCGCATCGCCGGCCTCACGCCCACGGCTGTGCTCACTGATGACGGCGAGGAGATCCCCGCCGACGTGGTGGTCCTGTCCACGGGGTACGCGGCCGACCACATCGACATGCAGGTCGACGGCGAGAGCGACAGCACGCGCAACTACGAGGGCAAGGGCGACCTCGTGTACTACCACGGCGTGAGTACTTCGGGCTGGGTGCTATTGTTGGCGTGGGGCGAGAAGGCGAGGGCCTGCTCCACCGAAAGCCAATGATCGACGCACTGTTTGTCCTTGGCAGCCCGTTCTTCTTGCCAAGTGTGCGCCCGGGGCCTCGCACTGGGGCGCGTAGAACGTGCCCCGGATGGACTGGAACGCGGGCTGGGGGCAGGGTGGCGGGGCAACTGCTGGGGTGCGCGGCGCGGGGGAGGAGGGATGCTCACAAGAGTGCGTGCGACATGGCGGTCGACGCCAGCCGGCACTTAGGGATGCTGTGATGGGGTTAGATGGAGGAGGGAGGATGGGGATGGAGGATGGAGGATGGAGGATGGAGGATGGGGATGGAGGATGGAGGATGGAATGGAGTTGCAAGAGTGCTTGAGCTCGAACACGAGCCGGAACCACATGTTCAGCCCGGACTCCCTCAGACCGTGCTGACGGCAGATCGCCCTCCCCGGCATGCCCAACTACTACACGATGATGGGCAACAACTTCCTCGTCAACCACTCCTCCGTCACCGAGGTCCTGGAGATCCAAGCGGCCTACATCACCCAGATCGTGCAGGCGATGCGCGACCACCGCATCCCCAAGCTCGAGGTGAAGAAGGAGGCCGCGCAGCTCTACGACGACCACATCGCCGCGCAGCTCGAGCGCACCACCTGGCCCCTCGTGCACAACTACTGGCGCAAGGGCGGCACCGGGCGCATCTTCACGCACTACCCCGGCAGCATCTTCCAGCAGTGGTGGGACAACGCGTGGCCCGTGTACGCCGACTACCGGGGCGGGGAGAAGCTCGCGCGCCGCCAGAAGATCCGCAAGATCCTGTTCGTGCTGGTCCTGCTGGTGGGCGGGGCGTGGGGCGGCGCCAAGGCGTGGGCTGCGGGGGTGCCGCAGCGGGTCGTGCAGAGCGCTTTCGCGCGCGGGGACGCGCTCTCGTCCTGGGTTGTCCGGCTCGTCGAGGGCCTGCCGCAGCGCCTCCGTGTCCAGTAGGATGTACCATCGTTGTAAAGTAGAATGCCACGAGTAAAAGATGGACGATGTCTCGTGTGGGATCAGATGCGCTGCGGGCAAAACATTAGGGAGTTTGTAATGAAGTGGAGGTGTGAATGGAGATCAGCGTGTTTCTAATCCGACGTGGTGGGGAACTGGGCTCGAGAAGCGACGGAGCTCCCGGGTCAACTTGCCCCGCGCTCGAGGCAGTGCGCGCGCGAACTGTACAACAGAAGTGGCATGACATCAAATACTACGACAGATCCAGCATTCTGCGGCAGATGGTGAGTGAGAGGCCGAGGGCAGCCGAGGGAGTTCGCTCGCTGCTGACCGCCCGCCATTCATGGCAAGGGCTCGCGGCGTCGCTCGCGCACATCTAATGGCATGCGAGTCCGCGCGCGCCGGTACTCGAGACGAACCCGCTGCTGTCAGCCTCTCGTCAATGGCATGGTGTCCGCAGACCCATCAGCGCCCCCGGCCGAAGAGGGCGGAAGAGGACAGCCCCGGTCGGGCCGACCCTCCACGCCCGCGATGCAGCAAGCAGCACGCAGATCGCACACACGCCCCACCCCCGAGCAGAAGCACAACGCCCATGCCGACGCGCGCGCGCGAGACGCCGCGTACCCCTCCTGGTCCCTCTCAAAGACGGCGCCTCGGTGGCCGCCTCGTGGTGACGAGCAGCCCAGCCGCGTCCCTCACTCACCTGATGTCCATCTCGTCCTCGTAGACATAGTGACCGACAAACGCGCCGGCCACAATGGCCGTGCAGAGGTAGACGTTGTACGTCATCGCGACGAGCATGAGCTGGTGTCAGCGCGATAACCCGGCAACGCACAAAGTACGCGATGGCGACCGAGGCGGCGTACATCCCCGCGCGCGTGGCGCGTACAGACGGAGGGAGGCGGACGCTGGTGTCAGCTTCTGATCCGCGTGCGAGCTTCTCTTGCGGGCTCGTCGCACTCACACGCCGACCTTGGCCGCGCTCTGCTCGTCGACCGCCGCGTAGCCCGTCATGGGGGTGGCGGCGAGGGCTGCGCCCACGGTGCGCTCGTAGCGCCGGCAGCGGGCAAGGAGGGCGGCGTAGGCGACGGAGATGCCGACGATGATTGCGCTGGGGTCAGCTTCCAGAAGGTGAGGGCGGGGACGCCGGGCACGCCGGGAAGCCGACGGCTCCGACGAGTCTGACCAGGCCGGCAAGGTGGGGAGCACGAGGGTAACTCACCATGACACCAGCATCGGGACCCAGTCGCTGATGTGCCAGGAGCGGAAGACGACGCAGGTGTCGGCGACCTGCGCGTTCCAGAGCATGTTCATCTGCTGTCAGCTAGCCCAAGGAGGTACGCACAGAGCACTTGGGCATATCCATGCCGGGCATGTCGTGGCCTCCGTGGTCGCCGTGGTCCATAGTGAGCGTGGGAGTGGGATAGAGTAAGATGGGAAGATGAGAAGTGGGTTCGGGATCATCCGCAACATAAGTAACAAGTACTCCTTATCTAATTAGGTTGTTTGGGTACTCGTAATGGTTTGCCACGTGGGGGTGGATGTGGAGGTGGAGGTCAAAGCGCCACCCAGTATCATCACCGCTGTAATCTTCAGAGTGGCCATAGACAACTTGGACGAGGGCTTGGTTAGACCTTCCTATCGCTTGATCCTGGAAGATAGCTGTTCCTGTTGTAGCATGGGGCTGGCAGTTAACGCTGCCTGCAGCTTGTACAGCCTCTGGCGATCGGGAATGCTGAGTGTTGGTTGCCAAGTTCCATATCTCTTCGCACTGCGCCATGCATCAAGAGTCTTGAAGTCTTTGGGTGCTGTAGAGGATGGGGAAGAGGGGTTTGTTCACCCTGGATGTCTGTGCATGCGTGCATGCGTGTTCGTGGGGGGGGGGGTGGGGCTGCCGGCCACTTGCGCTCCTGTGAACGCCACCTTGAAATCAGTCCTCGAGCGGTGCGGGAAGCGTGTACGCAGGTGGATATGTTGGGAAGGCTGATGGGTGTGCTGAAGGGGTTGATCGTCCGTGGCGCCAGTGACAAGGAGTGGAGCATAGTGGGGGTGGGCTATTGTCCTCACGGGCAACCAGCGATGAAACGCTGGCACCAGGAGTGCTGACTTCCAATGTTGAAGCCTGTTCCAGGTGTCGGAGCAATCTATTGTACCTCGGCTCCCAAGAAACACGAGCTATGAACACTATGGAAGCTAAAGAAGCCATGTAATCTACAAATGGGAGTAGGTGTTAAGAGACTTCTCCATCATCCCAGGCCCCCTTGGTGTTGCCGAGAGGGCCGGCCTGCGGCTGGTGGTGGTGGTTCTCTTTGGTCTCTTGGCGGACTGCGGCGCCGGCGCATGTGTCACGGATTGGCTCGGGGCTTCTCTTCTTGGCACCCGTCCACAACTCGAAGATGTAGTGCAGGCCCTCATCGCTCCCGTACTTGACCATCGCCTCCTTGATCCACGCCTCCTTGGAGACAGGGACGTCGGCGGCGGGGTTGAAAGCAAGACGCAGGCCCACGGCGCCCTCGTACTCGGGAGGGTTTCCGCCCAGCAGGTCTTCGAGGCGGTGCCACTTGCGCCCGCCCCGCACAGCCTCCGCCAGGTCCTCGCGACCAAGAACATGGAGCTCTTGAACCAGGTCTTCCTCCTGCGGCGTGGGCCTGTTACTGCGGCTCTTGCGTGTGCTTGTCATGCGCCGGTCAAGGAACCAGGTTGGAGCTCTGAAGGCCTCTGCGAAGGGAACTGTGCTCGAGCTAAGAGTCAGAATGCTTAACGAGGGCGGTGTAACTCACTTTTCCCAGTCCAACACTCCGGCAAGGCTACCATTCTCCTTGAAGAGGAGCTGCCCCAGGTGGTCATCCCCATGCCGAAGGAAGGTGGGCTCCTCAGACTTCATTTCCTCACTGGTGTTGATGAGATCCTGGGCCTCTAGGAACATGACGTAGGTCCAGACTGGGTCGTACAGGCCCCGTGTGGACCGTGTGGAATGCCAGCGCGCGTCCCAGTTGAGCTTCTTCTCGCGAACCAGGCGCATGAGGTGATTGAGGCACGCAAGCTTGCTCTCAGCCGACGTTCGGTACGTTCCGAGGTGAGCAGCACCATAATGAAAGATGTGGCGGTTGTGGAGAGGTCCCACGACAATCTTGTCCGAGTCGAAGCAGAGGCTGCCGATGCCCTGGAATGACTTGGAGGCTAGGTTGACCATAAAGGATGCGACGTCCTTGACAGTCTGCCTCCAAGTAAGGGGGTCGAAGGGGGTGTTGGTGTCGCGGCCCTTAATTCGTTCGACGAAGTAGAAGGGGGGTAAGGCGGAAGCTGGGCGTCAGTCAAACCTCTCAGATGAACCTACGATTCTTGTAAGGGGGAGTGAAGACTTGTGGGACAAACCGAGGGGAGAGCTCATGAGCGGTAATGGTGGTGGCCACGTCGCTCGAGGTGAGGGCGAACTTGGCTCCACCGGAAGGTGTGTTGAGGTCGCAACGGATGCGAATCAGCCAGTCCACGCCGTCATCAAAGTTGAGCGGCACGTTTAGATGGTATGAACCACACCACTCCATCCATTCCATCATGTTGCGCACGTTGGGCACAAACGCGGGCTTGCAGTCGACACCGCGCAGGGTCTCAGCGGCGGGACGGGCGCGAAACATGATCAACGTCTCGAGGTTATAGAACTGGAAAGTAAGCTCGCATTAGGGGGGAGGAACCTACAAGGCCAGCGTGGCGGCGTGTGTTCACTTGCTTGGCCTCCCGGGTCCACTCTTCGCCCTGCCGTTAGAGTTGGACTGAGTGGAACGTACATAGAGTGTGGGGCAAGGATGATCAATTGACTGGTGGTAGATGTGCTTGGGACAGAGTGAGCCGTGGCAGGCGTCGCAGTGCAGGTAGTCAACGGTGGCGAGCTCTCTGCAACCGGGGAAGCTGCAGATGCCATTGGTATGGGGGGGCGACATGTTGGCTGTGAAGTTGTCGCTATGTTGGGGTAGCTATGAGGCAAGTGGTGGTTGGATGAACGAGAGAGATGTGGGAGAAGTGAAGATGAGAGATGGAGAGAAGGAGAAGAATGGGAAAAGCTGTGAGGTGTAAGAGGTTGGATGGACGAGAGCCAGAGACGTGGTTGAGTGGGCTAATGGGTTGGGCTAATGGGTTGGGCTAATGGGTTGGACTAATGGGTTGGACTAGGTGGGTGGCGAATGAATGATAGTGTGTTTTGGGTGAGAACCGAGAAATTTGTCACACACAACGAGTCGAGTCATCGGTGTATAGGTTCAACGCCTCGCGGGGGTCGGAAAGCGGTGCTTTTGTCCACCGTGTTGATGGCTGGTCGAGGTGTCGAGGTGGAGGTAATCGTCTCCAGTTTCAAAGCGCAATGCATGGCAGTAAACATGCGTTGAATGCCACAATCGCTCCTAGCACTCTACGAAGTACAAGCGCTATGGCGGGCAGCATTCCAAAACGGTGGGAGGATCCTTGAGTGCCATCGCCTCCATGTTTTCGATATCTCCCCCAGAGTGCCTGGCATTTCCTTAACCTTCCTCGTAATGCGATGCAGTTTCCGCTCCCGCCGCTGCTGGCGTTTGCCGGCTTTCTTCTCCTTGAACGCCTCTATCACTTTTTTCAAGCTTTCCAGGGTCGGCAGCACTCGCCTCCTTGAATAGTGGCCACTCCTTCACAATGTTTCGAAGCCCCTCGTCGTCCGCATACTTGACCATCGCCTGGGCCATCCACTCCTCCTTGTTGGCAGTGATCTCTGGTCAGGATTGAATGACAAGCGGAGGTCGACTGGTCCCTCAAAATCCGGTTGATTGCCGCCACGGAGGAGGTATCTCAGGCGGTGCCATTAACGTCCACCCTTAACGGCGAGCGAGAGGTCGGGGCGGCCCAGTAGATCCAACTCTTGGCACAGCTGAAGTTCTCCATCAGTGGGATCGTTGCTGCGATGCCTGCGGAACTCTGGATTCAAGACATATTGATCGTGTAGCCAGGTTGGTGCGGCAAAAGCCTCCAAGAAGGGAACCGTCGCCCTGCTCAGGTCAGTGAGCTCCAGGAATACCACCCACCATCCCCAATCAAGGACTGCAGCAATACCGTCACCCTTGTTAAATACTGTAGCCATTGCCCACGGTGGTCGTCGCCACTTCTGAGGTAGGTTGGCTGCTCGGTATTCATCTCTTCACTGGCAAGGATGATATGACGAGCCTCGAGACGAAGAAAGTATGGCCGCACCGGGTCAAAATCAATCCCATCCCTGAGCCACAAAGGCTCCCACTGGAGCTTCTTATCGCGCACTTGCTGCAAGAGGTGGTCAGCTTGCGCGCGCTTGCATTCCGCCGATGTTTGGTATGACCCCAGCTGGGTGCCACGGTAGCGGTAGAAGTCGATATGGAGAGCAGGCCCGACTACGACCTTCCCATCGCCATCGAATTACGGGCTACCAACCCCCCAGAAGGGCTGGGAAGAGAGCTGGACCACCAGCCGCCATATCCTTGATATTCCGCTCTCGTACAGCCTCCACGCCTCCAAGTCGCGTGATTCGGGCTGCTTTCAGTCAGGGCTTAGAATGCCTTTGTGGTTACAGTGTCCCAAAATTGGGCGGACAAGTTCAAAAGCGACTTACCATGAGCAATGGACATTGATGTCCTGACATTGATGTCCTATCAATGGGTGATACACATGCTTGGGGCACAGGGAGGCCAAGCACGCCTCGCACAAATGGTAGTCAAGGATAGAAAGCTAGCTCCATCCGCTTAGAAATGCACAGAGATGGGAGGACATGTGGGTGGTAGAGCTGCACTGAATCGCGAGGATGGATTGAAAGAGAAGGGGAGCACTAAAACACAAGAACAAAACTGAAAGTCGGTCCGCAATGGGTGGCGAACAGCGGGGTACCTTATAGTGTATGGAGGTCTGTCGCCAACAACTGGTGGCGCAGGTCATGTTAAATTTGTTTATCGCACCTCGACTCTCCAGCGTAGTCCACTCCTCCTTCAACCCCCTATAAACTTTCCATCTTCTCTTCCTCTATCTCACCCATCTCTCCTTTCACACTTCTTCCTTTGTCAGCTTCCTCGAACAACTTCCCCAATCTCCACACCACGTCCCCCCACGATGTTCCTCAACGGCCTGTGCGGATTCCCTGGGTGCAAAGAGCTTCCCATTCTCGACTATGACGAGTGCACGGTGTGCAAGCGCCCCCTGTGTCCCAAGCACGTCCTCGACCCCAGCATAGACCACAGGTGCCCCTCATTCTACCCCGTACGTCAGACCCGCGTTCTGTCTAATCCCTGCAGAAGAAGACTTGGAGTGATAAGGCCATCCGGATCCATGCCGACTTTCATCATGCTGAGGTATAATACTACCCTAAAAACCAGCTCATGACAGTATCGGAGGCTGGCTGAGCTGGCACAGACGGAAGGTTCAGAGGCAGCGAAGGCTTTGCGTCCGGGAATCGACTTCAAGTTCGAATTCCTTATCACCGAGAGGACCGATGAGTGGAAGGACTTCTCTGGGTCATTTCACGCCCACATGCCATTGACATTTGCGGATGATGTCACTTGGCTGGTTCGGATACGCACAAACTTCCAGACACAGTTTGATCATTGCGACCATGCCCGAACTGCTAGTGGGGTGGCCACCACGCAGATTGCTCACCAGTTGGCACCATCGTTTGTGCCCGCCGTGCACATCTCTCCCGGACAGGATAGTAAGTGCACCGTACCCGGCTCGCCCCAAAGCAAGGCAGAGGGTCTCTGGAAGCAGCCATGGGATACCTGCGAGACGATACCCCTGTCTACTGTATACCGTACAGGTTGAAGGAGGTTCCACTTGTAGACGCCGCACAATAACCCAGAGAATGCCGCTGACATCCCATAGAGTCCTGCCTTTTATTCAGCTTCGTCGACTTCATTGCCGCCGACAAACATGTGCTGGAGCTTCCTCGAGCAGCCCGGTGGCGCGTGGCCGAGGATGTCGCCAAACTTATGGCTCAGCTCTCGGCCAGGCCCTTCTCGAAGGTGGGGAGCCCTACCTTCGACGTCAAGGGTAACATCACCGTCGGCCCACTTCACTCGCGGCACGTGTCCAAGTACCTCGCAGCGAATCTTGGAAGCTATCGTACTTCCGCAGAGTGCAAGCTCGCCCAGCTTGACCATCTCATGAGAGCGGTTCGTGAGAAGAGCCTCGGGTGGGACGACCAGTGGTACCAGGGGCTGCCACACCCAGGGTGATCCAGGGTGATCCAGGGTGGTGAACCCTGGTATGAGGGCGACGCCCTTTAAAACGGGTGGTGCACGCCCCTAAGCATCGCCAACCGTTGCTCGCCGGTTTGTAAAATGCGACACAGTCCCTCCATTAATGGTATAGAGCAGCCGACAATGGTCCTAGGGGGTTGGGGGTTCGATCCGCAGCAAGAGCGGGTCGTGTCCACCCATCAACAGACTGGGAGGAGATGACCGCCGAAAGGCGCGATCCTTTTGCTACCGCGCCTCCCTAGTGGCAGCGGGCTAATTTTTTTTTTGCACTCTATCTGCACGGCCCCGAGCTCTCAGATTATTTGAGTGTCAGTCCTCTTGCCGACTTGACGAGGTGGATGGACCGATGAACCCCCAGGTGGAGGTGGAGGCCGGGCGAGTGGAGGTGTTTGAGTGGAAAATGACAGAAACGGACAATCCGCCACAAACATCGCCTCGTACCCTGAGCGACCCTGAATTTATGCGTCCTCTCTCCGCACATGCTGGATGCCTCACATCGTGCTACACCTCTTGGATGATGGGCCAAGGGCCAAGTAAATTTGTGTGACGGGGAGGAGGTTCGATTCAGTGTGGAAATAGATCCTACCTCCCAAAACGGAGGGGGGGACTGATCGTCGCCGCCGCGTGATCCTCATGTAGCGGGCACCATCCACCCGCCTCTGTAGATTCGGTTGATAGCCGGCAACGTGTGTGACTACAGAGCGCACTCCCGTACACAGCTAGCGGTGAGTGGCGAGAAGGACTATGCTTGCGAGACGTCAGGCGGGTGTGGGGGCAGCGGGGATCATCAGGCCAGCGTGCGTGTCCCAAGCGAGGGCCACCCCCAAAACTTAGGAGCACATGCACGTCTTGGGAGCATGGGTGAGGTAGTCCTCAACACCTGCGAGATCGGCCTCACCGCCATTAGGCATGAGGTAGGCCCCCGACGCAGAGGTGAGTCGAGTCGCCACCCAGGAACAATCAGCTTACGCACCCTGAACGCCCTTAAGTGGGGCGAGCACTTCAGCTGAAGCGTTGGGATGTTGGAAAAACTATGTTTATGCCACATTTGAGGGGTAACTGTTTCTCCGAGTCGACGGCGTTGTCAGCGGTGGACGGCAAGGCTGGCGCAACAAGATCCCAAGGTCTCGTGAAGCGGAGATCGGGGAGTCAGCTACGCCACTTCCAAGCCACTAGCTCGTGGTTGCCTAACTAAACGAAAACGAATACATTGTCTGGTCATGACTGCTTTCGTAAAAGAAACTCTACTACAATGGCTCTTTCTCGTGCATCTCCATTTCGCCAGTGACGTGGGCTGCGGCGGCATTGCACACGAGCGGCGAGTGTTAGGCGACCTCGAGGCTCGTGGTGTGCGCGCTCATCCAGGAACGGAGGAAGACGGGGCGCGTCCCGTCGTACAGGTCCTCCATGGCGTGCCCGGGCCCGACGAGGTGGAAGTGGGCATCGAGCAGGACCTCGCGGAACAGCCGAGGCTTAGCGACCTCGTAGAAAGCGGTGTTCACACGGCACGCGGAGATGAGGTCGGGCGCCTCGAGGTAGTTCACTACGTGGTGGAGGAGCTCGGGCGGGACCGGCGAGAGGGGGCCCTTCTTGGGCCGCGGGGGGCCGATGATGGGGTAGGGGGTGTACTGCCCCGCAAAGGTGCGGACGTACGGGGTGCGGTGGCGGTGGGAGCGGCGGCGCGAGCTGCGGGTCTTAACGCGAGGCATGGTGATTGGCGGTTTAGCGGTTGCGGGAGACGATGGTGGAGGAGAAGATTGGTTTGTTGTGGAGGGGTCTGGTGAAGAAGAAGAGATGAGGATACCCCAAGCCTTTTACGCAATGCTAGAGGTTAGTGTCTCCTCGCCAGCGGCGTTTGCCACACATGAAATCGAGTTAGTGGCTGAAATGAATGAATGGATGGGCGGATGGGCTGATGGGCTGATGGGCTGGTGGGCCATCCAGACCTCGTTCCCTGCCTGCGTAATATCTCGTGTGATCGTGTTTGGGCTACTGCGATTCAATGCACTACTCCAGCCACTCCTCCTCCGTCCGCATGGGGCTCTGGCTCCCGCTCCCACTCCGCCCCGCGGTCTGCGAGCGCTCCTCATCCATCGTGGTGAGCATCGCCGCCCGCTCCCGCGCCAGCGCGAGCAGCGGGCCAAGCGAGCTGGGGTCCGCGAGGCCGCCGGGTGCGGCTGGCGCGGGTGCGGCTGGAGCGGGTGGCGGGGGCGCCTGCTCCCTGCTCCCAGTTGTGGCGGAAGACGACGCACCCGCACTGCGGGCTGCGTGGAAGGCGCAGGCGCGCTCGAACCCGCCTTGCCGCGCTCGGCGTCCCACATCTGGAGGGCGGACACGTGCGCCCGTTTCCGCTTCAGGAAGGCCTGCACCTGGGCCTCGTACTCGGGTGTTCCGCGCACCGTGTCGCCCGCGTCGAAGCGGGGCGCCCTGGGCCGCGGCGGGGCCGGCTCCCCCTGCGTCGCGTTGGCGCGCGCCGCATCGGGCGGTTGCTGGACAGTCGAGGCTGCGCTTGCCTGTGGCTCGGTAGATGATTCCGCACTCGCAAGCAGCTGCTCATACTGCAGCTTCTGCCACCGCAGGTGCGGCTCCAGCATCGCCATGTAGTGCAGCCGGAACATCTGCTCCTGCTGCTCCACCGTCGCGGTGGGCATCTCGCGCCACCCCGGCCGCAAGCGGGCGACGGCCGCGTCCGCCATCGTGCGCAGCAGAGGCGGCGGCCGGGCGGGCGCGCCCGCCTGCTCCTCGAGGTGCTGCTGCACGCACTGCTCGATCCGCTCCATTACCTGCTGCTGCGCGTGCCGCTCGTGATGCTGCTTCAGGTACTGCTGCTCCAGGAAGTGTACCTGCTGGTCCACCGTGTACCCGGGCCTCCCGCGGAGTCGAGGGCGCGCAAGGGCGGCCATTTGGGCCGCGCGCGTGCGGGGACTCTGGAGCCCAGAGGGGACAACGGGTGTGTGCGGCGGCGGCGGAGGCGGAGGCTGTGCCTGCTGCGGCGGCGGGGGTTGCTGTTGCTGCGATGCAGCGGTCGAGGGCTGTTGCGTCTGCGTCGCCGAGGCAGTCCCGGCCTGGGCCGGCCTGGCGGCGAGGATGCGCGCGCTGTCCCATGCCCCGGCCGCACGTTCGCGGCGCAACTCGGCCAGCTCGCGCTCGATGCGCGCCATGAGCGCGTCCACGCTGTGGTCCTCGTCGACGATGCTCATATCCTCGATGGCGGCCATGGCATGCGCCGTGCCCGGGGACATAGGTCTTGGGCTCGGTGCGGGGCTCGGCCCGAACGCGCCGCGCGGCAGCGGCGGCGGCGGCGGCGGCGGCGGCGGCGAAGCAATGCGGACGTCGGTGGCATTCCCATTCCGCCAGCGCGAGACCTGCCACTCGTCGAACGCGTGCGGCCACTCGCTCCCCCGCGCCCACTCGAACATGCTCACCCACTGTACAGGCGGGGGACCGGGCGCCGCGGCCCGCCAATTGCGCTCGAACCACAGCGCGAGCGCGCTCTCCACCCGCGCCTGGGTGGCGTACCCGCCCTCGGCCTGCTCGGCCAGCCAGGAGGCGTGGTCGTCGGCGGGGAGCACGGCGGCGGGGTCGATCGCGCCGGCGTTCACGAAAATCACTTCCGGGCGATGCGGGAGGCCCGCGAGGCCAGCGGCGAGCTGCGCGAACAGCGTGCCGGCCCACGAGTCGGTGAGCCCGTCGCCGACGGGCGCGGGCGGGTCCCAGCTCCCATGGGCGTAGAAGACGACCGTGACGCGCTCGCAGCGGGGCGGGATGGCGGCGAGTAAGCCCGCCGCGCCATTGGGCCGTGGATCATGGCCCCGCCGGAAGGCTGAGTCGAGCGGCTCGCCGGCGAGGCTGGCCTGCAGCCCCTCGTGCGAGGCGAGCGTGTGGTCCAGCACGAGGGTGAGGTTGCGCACGGCCTCGAGCGCGTCCAGCGGGAGGAGGCCGGCCGGGACGCGGCCGTAGAGGCAGGGCACGCCGTGGAGGACGAGGGTGTGCGGGCGCACGCCGGGGGCTTCGAGGAGCGCGCAGCGCTGCCGGCGCGCGTCGGTGTGCAGCGCGGCCGCGCCGGTTTCTTGGGTGCCTAGGATTATGCGGACGACGTCGACCGCGTTCGGGCCCGCCACGCCCTTGCCCTTGTCGGCGGGGAGGGCGGAGCACTCCCACTCGTGGTGGGGGGGCACGTCGAGGTGTGCCGCGAACTTGTGCAGGTTGGCAAGGGTGAGATGCGGCGCGGGGGTGGAGATGCCGGTCAGGCGGCTATCCCGGAGGGTCGCGCGCTCGGGGAAGTACGAGGCGGTGGCGGCGAGCGCCGAGTCCGGGACCAGGGAGGCGAGGTAGGCCGCGCGCGGGAGATGGTCGAGCAGCGGGAGGAGGGCGGAGGGGGGGACGGTTGTCGCGGGAGCTGGTGCCGCTGGGGCAGCTGGAGCTGGGGGAGCCGGGGCGACCGCCCTGTTGCCATCGAACGCGTTGATGTGGCGCTGCTCCTCGTCTGCCAGAGGCGGGCCCAGCTGCTCGTCAGTGGGGCGCTGCGCGTGCTCAGCGCCGGGACTGGGGCGCCCCTCGTCAGTGTTGCCACTCCGCATGCCGTGCTCGCCCGTTTCGCCCTGGCGCCCCGGGGCGTCTCGTGCGTGTGCGCGTTCGTCGTCGCGCCGTCTTTTGCCCAGGTTAGTCGTCTCCATGAGCGAGAGGGTGATGGGACAGAGTCATGCAGGCACTAGCAGAAGTAGTCGTATGAGAGAGATGGATTCGGTGGCGAAGTCGCTCTTGGGAGCTGCTGGGGCGCGTGACCTGTCCATGGTGATTGGGTGGGCGAGATGAGCATGTGACTGTCCCGCTGCCCAGCCTTCAGACCCGATGGAAGTGCGTACTGTCGAAGCTCTGCAGTGTCAGCTTGCCTCGGTTAGTGCGGTGCGCTGTGCAAGAGGAGATTGAGGTGTCAGACGGTTAGGAGGTAGAGGGGAGTGCTAGTGGGCAGAGTGGACGGGAGGAGAGATGGCTGTGGCTGAATGGCTGATGACGTCCTCGCCGCCAAAGTGGGAGGGGGAAGGTTGAATAGGATCGGCAGCGACAGTGTAGGCTGCGGTTAGAGACGCACACGTCTTTCTTTCATCTGTTCCATCTCTCATCCAGCTCTTCATCTCTTGCTCCATCTCTCCCATCACTTGCATCCACCCTCCTCCCTCAACCCCCCTCCCGGCGACCCCAACCCCGGCCGGTTCGCCACCCACTTCGGCGACCGCCGCCTCCGCACCGCCTCCCACCAGCCATGCCGCACCCGATCCCCATCATCATCGGCACGACCATAGCCGTCGCCGCCACCGGCTACGCCTTCAAGAAGGTAAGCCATCTCCAGGCCCAGCTGATGGCAGTTCGTGTACGACCCGCACCTGGCCCCGGTGATCGAGGCGTTCATCGAGCAGCAGCGCGAGCTGCACCGCCGCCACCACCCCGTCGCGGTCAGTGTCGACCGCAGCGAGGGCCGGAGCAGCGCCCTCCCGGCCTCGGCGCTGCGCCAGCGCCACCCTGCCGAGCTGTACGAGCTCGACGAGAGCATGGCCGAGGTGCACCGCGCCCCCGTGTCGTACACGCCGCGCAGGCGCAAGCCCGTGCCTCCGCTTGAGGAGGGCACCCCGCGTGATGCTGCGCCTGTGCCTACCGAGGCGGTGCCCCTCATCTCGATCGAGAAGGACCTCCCCGCCCCCCCCGTCGAGAATCCCTTCGCCGACGCAGCGGACCGCTCGCCGTCGCCGCCGCTTCGCTCGCCGCGGCCAGCCCTGCGCTCGCTGTCGCCGGCCCTCTCGCCCACCGTGTCGCCCATGCCGAGCTCGGCGCCCTCGATCGCCAGCCCCGCCCTGAGCCACACGACGCTCATCGAGGCCCCCTCCAGCCCCGGCAGCATGTCGGACGACATCGACATCGTCAGCGTCTCGGGCACCAACACGAGCTACATCGACGCCGAGAGCTACACCCCGCGCTCGCTGTCCCCTAGCCCTGGCTCGCGCGCCGCCTCGCGCCCGCTGACGCCCGCGCTGGGCAGCGCGATGGCCGGCAGCGAGCTCGCCTTCCCCTCGCCCGTGACGCCGGTGACGCCGATGCTAGGCTCGGACCTGACGTTCCCCTCGCCCAACGTCGGGCAAGCCTCCCACACGTCCCCCACCCCGTCTGGCCGCGCCTCCCCGCGCGCCGACGCTCGCGCGGACGACGTCATCTCCGTCTCGTCGTGGACCGAGGACGAGTGGCGCTCCGAGGCCGACTTGGAGTGGGACGCCGTGTCGGACGCGCCGAGCCGCTAGCCTACCGCGCCTACCGTAGAGTAGAGTTGTAGTCGGATACATACCCGTTGTACAGTTGTACACTGTTATTGACATCTATGCCACAGTCTTCACCCGTCGTACTCGAGCAGGTACTGGTAGTACTCGAAGCCCTCGGGCGGGCCGACCTGCCGCGTGCTAAACTTCCACCCCTCGCGGTTCTCAAAGTAGCGCTGGTGTGAGCGGGTGTATGGGCAAGCGACCCAGTCGCGGAAGAGCGACCGCCCCGCCTGTGGCTCCTGGCGCTGGCGTGCCGCTCCTTCCCTGCCCCCTCTTTCCCATCCGTCCCTCACACCTCGCCCTCGTCCACTCACCCTCCTGAACGGCCCGGCAAACCAGGTCCAGTAGATGAACTTGGACCCCGGGCGCTTGCGCAGCACCCTCAAGCCCTCGTCGACCTCCTTCGTCGCGTTGATCACATCCTTCTCCGGCGGGTTCTGGCGTCAGCTTATCAAGGGGCTCCAAGCTCACCCAGGGGTCGCCCTTGGTCGTGAGCATGGCGCTGGGGTCAGTACACCGCTCCCACGGCAGGTGGAGGGAAGGGGACAGGCGGGGTTGGGCGAGGAGAAGGGACGGAGGATGGAGGGATGGAGGACGGAGCCGAGATGGAAGATGGTGGAGGAAGGTGGGCGGCGACCAACTCACTCCATCGTCGCCTTGTCAATGACCACGTCAAACTCGTCCTCGAACTTGAGGTCCGTCACGTCCATCTCGAGCCAGCTCATCTTTGGCCGGCTCTCCGCATGCCGCGCCTTCATCTGCTCAATCACGACGGCCGAGTAGTCGATGTTCACGATGTTGGTGTACCCCGCGTCGTACAGCACCTCCGAGAGCAGCGAATTCCCGCACCCGAGCATGAGCATGCGCGCCCCCGTCCCCAGCTCGGCGGTGAGCTCGCGCACCAGCCCGAGCAGGTAATCGGGCTTGAGGATCCAGTCGAAGTGGTGGCCCTCCGGCTCGGCGGCGTACCGCTTCTCCCTGCCATCAGTCCTCGCTCTTCCCCTCTATCCTCCCCGTTGACGCACCAGTACTCTCGCGTCCCGTACCCCTCGTTTGTGTCCGGCAGGTTGTCGGTGCTCATGGCGAAGTGGGTGTCACCAAGGCCGCCCAATATTTTTCCGGAGCCCCGACCCCTCACGGCCCAATCCCCTCCACTGCACAGTCCGAACACACCCCCGAACATCCCGTCATCCACCCACTCACAACAAAATGGACGCCAACGCTGAAGGCGGCCCGCCCAAGGCCGAGGTCGCCGAGGTCGGCGTCGAGTTTACCCCGCCGCCCGGCCCGCCTCCCGCCGCGCCGCCCCAGGTGATCGAGGAGCAGCGGGCGCAGCCCGAAGCGCAGCCCGACTTTGCGCCGTCCGCCGCGGCGCTGTTTGCGTCCGCGCGCGGGGACCGGTTGAAGCAGGCGGCGGAGCGGCGTATCCCCGAGCACCGCGAGAGCGTAGAGGCTACGGAGGTCCCCGCTGAGGCCGCGCCGGCGCCAGCGCCCGAGCCCGCTGCGCCCGCTCCTGCTGCCCCTCCCTCCGACGCCCCTCCCCCTCCCCCCGCCCCTGCTCCTGAGGCCGCCGACGCCCCGGCCGAGGAGAAGCCCAAGAAGAAGGCGAAGAAGACCAACAAGCCCAAGAAGGAGAAGGCGGAGCCCAATACCGCCGAGCCCGCGGCCGACGTCCCCCCCGCCCCCCTGCCCGACGAGGAGCCCTCCCTCCCCCCGCCCCCTCCCCCGCCCCCCAAACCCACCCTCTCACCCGAGGACGCGGCGCGCGTCGAGTCCCAGCTCAAACGCGACCTGGCCGCCACGCCCGCGCAGCTCAACCCGCCCCTGGCCGCCAGCATCTTCCGCTCGGCCTCCGAGCCGGGGTACGACCGCCCCCTCGCGGAGCAGGACCCCGCCGCCGTCGCGGCGTACCAGGAGGAGGAGTTCCAGCGCCGCCTGCGCGGCGAGTACGAGGCGGCGCCCCGGAGCGTGGGCGACGTCGTCTGGGGCAGCATGGAGCGCCCGATGCGCGTGACGTCGATCCGGCTGAGCCCGCCGCCGCCGACGACGCGGCGCGACTTCCTCGACGCCATGCTCAGGCCCTTCCTGCAGCCCACCTGGCCGGGGTGGCTGTACAATGCGCCGCCGAAGGGCGAGACGCTGCACGAGGTGCTCATGGGCACCAAGTACATGCTCGCGCACATTGAGCAGCTGGGCGTGTTCGACGCCGC
>JAMALN010000605.1:0-23744 GCA_023630115.1 Cutaneotrichosporon sp. PK4640 | reverse complement strand
ATCGACAACTACTCGTCCACCACCTCGGACGGCTCCTCGTCCACCACGACCGAGGCGTTCTCGACGCCCGCGGGCTTTGAGAGCACTTCGTCGTACACGAGCTACACCGAGGGCTTCGCGACCTTTGTCACCCTCACCACCCGTGTCGTCCCCATCGCCGCGCTCCCGCCGGCGTACTCGCGCTGCCCCAGCTGCGCCGACGGTTACTCCGCTGCCCAGCTCGGCCTCTCGTGCCCTCACAACTGCACGACGGCGCGCACCCTCTAAGAGGCCCAACTGTATCATATTGTCGGGGATTCGGCCTAATAATCTGTAACACCACCAGGCCTGTGACTGTATCAGTAGCTGTAGCGAGTATGCTTCTAGCGCCTAGTATGAATTTAATGACCGTCTCGCCTCCGCTGCTTAGCCTTCTCCTTTCCGCCACCATCACCACATCTTCGTGCAGGAGCCCAGTGTACACTCTCGCTGGAACTGCAAGTGTTGGCATCGCCACCCACTTGCCACCCTGCACGCTCCAACTGTCGGCCGGCTCCGAAAGCCAAGAGTCAACGCCAACTCGTGCCGGAGATCTCGTGCCTGCACCTCTGTCGCCCGGACCATACCGAGGAACGGGTCAGCTGATCAACTTTGAAGCCATCCCATCAGCCTGACCTCACGACTCTCGTCAAGCAACATGACACACCCGCCACACCCACACCCGCACCCTCATCTGCCAAGCCTCTGGCTGCCTCACCCGACGCTCGGCGATCTTATCGTGCCCGCGCGTCCAATGGCATCAGTCATCTTGCCTCCGCCAGCCACGCCCTGCAGGATGGAACCTGCGACGGTTGTCAGGTGCTCCACCTCGGACACACCTTGACGACCGTGTCAGTCTCCTCCACCAATCTTATCGTGCATCTCTCGTCCAATGGGCAACCACCGTCAGCTCGACTCCCCGCATCCGCACGCCACACGCCACCCACCGTCTCCGGCTGTGGTGTGTGCCGGAAGTGTATCACACGCTGCTTGGAGTCGACTTGGACTCGTACATAAGTCCTCTCCATCACCAACATCACCACCCAGCTCAACTCAACCGCGCCTCCAACCACTCCAACCGCGAACACACCACCCACACCAGCACACGAGCACCCAACACCCACACCATGCTCTCGCGCGAGACCACCATGTCGCGCACCTCCACCCTCACCTCCGACGACGAGCGCCGCTGGCGCCCCGCCACCGCCCTCCGCCGCCTGCGCCTGCGCATCGCGCGGCGCCGCGACCTGCCCTCCTTCGAGGACGAGGTGGTCCTCACACCCCTCACCCGCATCACGCCCTTTGTGACCTCGCGCCGCGGCTCGCACGCTTAGGTCCGCCCACCGAGCTCCAGCACTCCGTCGATGTTGTACTGTATCTGAGTCCATTTGTCACCGGGTACCGGCTCATAATTGTACAAGCACTCTGCGCTGCTCTCGTCATGAGCTTTGTTGTATGTAGCAACCAATGTATTGCATCCAGTTGCATCGTTTGATGGCCTGGTGAGAGGTGGCGACACCCACCAGGGCGAGGTCACAGAGACGAGGGCATCCACTCATGGCTCACCTCAGCACTGTCTCACATCAGCCATCACACCTCACATCATCCACATCACATCAGCCACTGCCGTCGGCGATGTGCGGCTGATGCGAGACACAAGACACCACAAATACATCAGCACCACGCACATGCGTCGGTTACCTCGGCACTACACCATTCCATCCAGCGCTTCCAGTTCATCCTGGGACGCCATGCAGCTAGGGTCAAGCATGACGCACAAGGCTGTGCCTCCCGGTAGGTGCCTGTCCGTTCCTGCACATCCCTCCCTGTCCCCGTGGCTGTGCCTGTTCCTGTGCCTGACCTGTTCACGGCGCTTGCACTCGTCTGACACCAAACATGCCTGCACATGACATGCATCCAGCTCCAACGACCATGCACATTCCCCGCTTCCGCAGACGCCGGTCCAAGCTCCGCTTCCGGTGGCCTGTCCTTATCTCCTGCGCTGGCCAATCCAATCTCAAGGGCGCTTAGAGCGCCAGGGTGGCGACTGTTGAGCGCTCTGGACAGGCTGTCAGTTGACGAGAACATCAGTTGACGAGAACATGTCACTTGACGAACACGATTCTGGTCCCGGCGAACTCGCGACTTTGGCGACTCGGACTCGACCGACAGTGACGACGCAGGCGTTGGCGCGGGTCTGAGACTTCCCGGCTCGGCGTGGAGCCACTGCTGGTCTGCATGCACGCCGAGATGCTGCAGATCCGAGACGGGATGTGCTCACCGAGCGCGAGTGACGCCGAGCGGTGAGCGCCGAGATTCCATGAGCGGATCAGTATATCACAGCCAAGATGGCCACCAGTTCTGCACACCTGCAGCCATGATATCCACGAGAATTGATGCGGGCTGGGCCCGACGCGCCCCGCCAGCCCCTTCACACGGGGCCATCATTGCCGTCGCCTGCTACGCGGACGGCTACCACATCGACTCGCCGTGCACCTTCACCCGCGAGACCTTTGGGTACTCCCCCACCCCGCGCACACCCACACCGTCCTGTCCACGGCGAGAACGCACGTTTGCCCAGCGCCTCCGCGCGCTCCTGCGGCCCAAGACGCGCACAAGCCCTCCGCCGTACGTCCTATGGTGCGACGACACGCTGCCGCCATACGAGGGGTACAAGCTGCCGCCGTACAGTCGAGCGGCGACGTAATAGTCCTGAATTGTTGTATGTACTTCTTGTGCCTGTTCCGTCTGCCTCAGGCGTTTCGCGGTGGCATTGTCACCCGACCCACAGGCCAAGCCTGTGGTGGGTGGCAAGTGTGTGGAGGTGCTCTCGCTCTCCCAACGGGCCACGGGGCTCAGCGGCGCAGGACTGTAGCTGGCCTCGTATCGAGGCCCAGTGGAGAACATACCGCCCTGACGTAGACGAGTCGGGCGCGGAACCTGCTTAACCATAAGGCTCATAACCTGCTCTCACTCTGAGTCAATTGGCCAAATCGCGGGTGGCGAAGGCTTGGCCGCCGCACATGCGACGGCTGGTGACTTGTGTGACTTGTACCGCACCCCGCTATCGATCGAGCGGCTTTGGTTGCCTCATATCGGAGCTCTGAGGTTCGCCACCCGCCGCACTTCCACTCACCCACACAGCACTGTCACCTCCCACACTTCAGCGCACTGCGTTACAGCGAACGTGCGCCGTATCGCAGCCACCTCCCACCCCACCCACGACAACCCGTCCGCCATGGCGCTCTACTACCAGCCAGACTACTACCAGCCAGCCAACTACCAGCCAGTGGGTCGTTCTACTGCCCCAAAGGACAGTCTTGCGGGTGCCGCTTCGGTTCCCGCAACCATCAAGTCGTCGGGGACGACATCGCCCTGGGCGCCTCCCTCCGGCTCGATCAATGGCGCGTACAGAAGACAGCTCGACTCTCCCCTCCCTCCCGCTACACCCTCGTTCTGGCTGGAGGGCGGAAGCGACTCCGCCTCGTGCAGTCGTGGGTGGCCGCTGCGCCTCACAAAGTGGCGAGCTTCGTCCAGGCTTCGTTCACGACCACCGGGCACACGCTGGCAGGACGTGCTCGGCGTCCCAAGTGCAGCCCGCTTGGGTCCTCACCACATTCAGTCGCGGACGATGACGATCCACCATCGTACCCCGAGCCGCCAGCTTACGACCCCCTACCAGACCTCTCGCCTCATCCACCTTAGGGTATGCGCCGGAGCCGCTGCCCTGCGTGTCGTGACAGGGCACCGCGGCTAGAGATTGACGGCCTGAGAAGCTTCGACGACGAGGCCCTCCTTGACATGCTCGATGTGGAGATCGCCCATCTGAGGGCCGAGCACGCCCGCCATTAGCAGGTTAGGCACAGATGGTTGCTGTGTGGTCATGACATGCGTATAGTCTGAAGTTAGCAGGGAATGGGAGCACGACTCACACAACAATGCTCTATATTTACCACAAAGGGGCGTCCTTGAGGTTCTTGACCTCGTCGTGGTAGAAGAGGCGCATCGTGTTGTCAAAGGCGGCGTTCGCAACCTTCTCCAGCGACTCGCCACGGATGCTTGCGACGATGTGGGCAATAACCACAACCTGTTGTCAGCTCACAAAGACCCGACAGCTCACATCAGCCGGCTCGTTCCGCCCCTTCACGCCCTTGCCCTCGACAAACTTCTCGGGCTTGACCTTCTCGACGACGACGAGGTCCTTGGGCAGGTGCTTGTACGATGCGTGGCTCGTCGTGACGCTGCACCAGGGTGCGTCCGTCTCGAGCATCAGGCGGTCCAACGGGATGGCCTTGACCACGTCGACGTTCTCCTGCGTCTTGAGAGAACACCCGTTGACGCCGATGTACAGACCCATGTCGACCTGGAGTCAGTCAAACTTTCTTCCAGCTAGAGAAGAGACCAGAGACCATGGACTCACCAGCTCCTTCATCTCGGCCATGGTGCCTGTGAACGAGTGCGCGACGCCTCCCGGCCAGTCGGGCCCAAACCCGACCTCCTTGAGGATGCGGACAAAGTCCCGGTGCGCCTCGGGGTGGCGGTCATGCAGGAACATCGGGAGGTTGAACTTCTTCGACAGGAGCAGCAGCCGAGGAAGGTGCTTCAGCTGCGTCTCCTTTGGTGCGAACTTGAGCCGGTCGTAGTCAAGCCCGATCTCGCCGAGCGAGATGATGCGCTTCGAGCCACCTTCCCCGAGGTCCGAGGCAATCAGATCCTCAAGCTCTTGGAAGTACGCATCCTCGCCGCCGCGGTGCTTGTCGATCTCGGCAGTGGAGGTCGGGTGGCACCCGGCCGTCGAGTGAAGGTCTGCTGTGAGCTTGTGTCGAGCTCCGAAGCTCACCATACTGTTGCGCATACTTGAGAACAAGGCGCGACTCCCTCAGCGAGGTGCCGGTCAGGAGCTGGCGCGTCACGCCGGCCGCGCGGGCGCGGTCGAGCACGGCCTCGAGATCGCGAGGGTGGCGCTGCTTACCGTGGTACTTGCCCTGGAACATGCCATCGCCCAGGTTCACTGCGATGTCTGACACAGTTAGTACCGAAGACATCTCTCTGTTCAGCGCCACACCCACCTGCAAACTGCATTGTTGTTGTTGTTGCTGCCCGTCGTGGGAGGAGTCGAGGAAGAGTGGACCACACGGTTGCGGCTGGAAGTCGATGAGTTGCGTGGCGTTTGGGTATGACGCAGCGGCGTTCTTCTTATAGCCACAGAGTCTATCGCGTTCTAAGTGTTCTAAGAGAGTCGAGTCGTTGTCGGTGCCGAAGCAAGTCTAGCCAAGAGAATCAGGAATGAGCGGGAGTGATCACAAGGTCATCAACAATGTTCGAGTCAGTCGCGTTGCAGGTGGACATCTAGAGTGGAGGTCTATGCCGATCCTTCGGCATTTTCGGCAATTCAACCATGTGGCACCTGAAAGTCAGTTGGCCACCTGTAACCGACAGACCGCGGTTCAACGCTCAACAACAACACCACCACCACCAACCAGCATCCGCAACCATGGTCGACGCGCAGAGCTCGCTCCTCGCCGAGCTCGCGTCGCGGTTCCCGCTGACGGTGCCCATCCCGACGCCCGCGACCAACCCCGAGCTCATCCGCACCGCGGACCTCGCGGTCGAGGAGGACCTCCTCCACAACCCGGACAACATGCGCCTGTGGCTCAACCACATCGCCGCCATCAAGGACCGGATCGGCAAGGCGATGCCGCCCAAGACGCACGACCCGTCCCCCGAGGAGAAGATGCTCGGCGCCCTCGCGTACCCCGTCGCGCGCGACGGCCTGCGCGAGCTCGTCATGGTGTACGAGCGCGCCCTCGCCGTCTTCCCCACAAACTACAAGCTGTGGAAGTCGTACTTCCTCACGCGGCAGGAGTACGTCATGGGCACGCTCACCGAGGACGCAGTCAAGGCGCGCGCGCACCAGGCCAAGCGCGGGGCGGCGTACAAGACCAACGTCAAGGAGATGCTCGACGACGCCGAGGACACGAACGCATGGGAGGGCGGCCTTGACGGCGTCGTGGGCTTCGAGGAGTGGCGCGCGCTGTTCGCCACCGGCGAGCGCATGCTCCACTGGCTCAGCCACCTCCCCGTCCCGTGGCTCCACCACCTGTCCATGGTGCTGCATCCGAAGTGCCCGCCCATGTTCAAGCGGACGTATGCGCGTCGGACGTTTGACCGCGCCCTCCGCACCCTCCCGCCCAGTTTGCATGGGCGCATCTGGGGCCTGTACCTTCGCTGGGCCGAGATCGTCGGCGGCGAGGCTGGCGAGCGCGTCTGGCGCCGCTTCTTGAAGGTAAGCTGGGTTGGATCGACGTCAGCTGACAAGCAGATCGACTCCTCCCTCACCGAGCGCCACATCACGTACCTCCTCGAGGCGGAGCCGCCCCAGCCCTTGGCTGCGGCCAAGTACTTGCTGCTGCTGGCGCGCCGCGCGGCGCAGAACCTCTACTCGTCGCTGGAGGGCAAGTCCCCGTACCAGCTCTTCGTCGACTTCCTCGAGCTCGTGGAGAAGTACGCGGACGAGGTCGGCATGGACGAGGACCAGACGCTCGAGGTGCAAGAAACGAGGAGAGCGGTGCAGGACGTGGTGGACGGCGAGGAGGACGAGGCGCCGGTGCAACCCAAGTCTGGCGACAGGCTGAGCAAGATCGCCGGACCCGCCGTGCCAACCGGGTCGAAGGGCACCCTTCACAAGCCACCACCAGAGATTGGCGGTGGAGAGAAGGAGTCCGAAACCGAGGTCCTCGAAGACGAGGACACCGACCCATCCAACCCAAGACCGCTCGACGTCGAGGGTATCGTTCTGCGCGACGGCTTAAACGTGTACAAGGACCAGGCGGGGCGACTGTGGACCGGCCTGGCGACGTACTGGATCAAGCGCGGCGAGCTGGACCGCGCGACGGCGACGTTTGAGCGCGGCCTGGCGGAGGTCGTGACCATCCGCGACTTTACGCAGATCTTCGACGCGTACTCCGAGTTCTCGGAGACGATCGTCTCGTCGCTCATGGACGCGCTCGCAGATGAGGAGAATCTCGAGGACGAGGACTTTGACGTCGAGGAGACCGAGGGCGAGCTGGACGCGCGCATGAAGGCGTTCGAGGAGTTGATGGACCGCCGTCCATTCCTCGTCAACGATGTGTTGCTGCGCCGCAACCCGAACGACGTTGTCGAGTGGGAGAAGCGCGTCGCGCTGCATGCCGGCGATGACGAGGCGATTGTCAACACGTACCTCAAGGCCATCGACACGATCAAGCCCCGCAAGACGACCAGCCCGCTGTACCCCCTCTACGTCAACTTTGCCAAGTTCTACGAGGAGGGCGGGTCCGTGGACCCCAGCACTGGCGAGCCAGGCAACGAGCCCGACCTCGACGAAGCGCGCAAGATCTTTGAGAAGGCGACGCGCGTGTCGTTCAAGGCCGTCGACGAGCTGGCCGAGGTGTGGTGCGAGTGGGCCGAGATGGAATTGCGGAACGAGAACTACGAGGAGGCGATCCGGCTCATGCAGCGCGCAACGACGGTGCCGAAGAACACCAAGGTCGACTACTGGAACGACGAGCTGCCGCCGCAGACGCGCCTGTTCAAGTCGCTCAAGCTGTGGTCGTTCTACTCGGACCTCGAGGAGTCGATGGGGTCCGTCGAGTCGACCAAGGCCGTGTACGACAAGATCATGGAGCTCAAGATTGCGAACGCGCAGACGATTGTCAACTACGCGACCTTCCTGGAGGAGAACAAGTACTTTGAGGAGAGCTTCAAGGTGTACGAGCGCGGCATCGAGGTGTTCAACTTCCCGATCGCGTTCGAGATCTGGAACATCTACCTGTCCAAGTTTGTCAAGCGCTTCGGCGGCAGCAAGCTGGAGCGCACGCGCGACCTGTTCGAGCAGGCGCTCGAGAACTGCCCGCCCAAGTTCTGCAAGCCGCTCTACCTCATGTACGCCAAGCTGGAGGAGGAGCACGGCCTCGCCAAGCGCGCCATGGGCATCTACGACCGCGCGGCCTCGACGGTCCAGGACTCGGACAAGTTCCAGATGTTCACCATCTACATCGCCAAGGCAACGGCCAACTTTGGCCTGCCGGCCACGCGGCCGATCTACGAGCGCGCAATTGGCGCGCTCCCCGACCGCGAGACGGCGACCATGTGCCGCCGCTTTGCGCAGATGGAGCGCAAGCTCGGCGAGATCGACCGCGCGCGCGCAATCTACGCGCACGCCTCGCAGTTCTGCGATCCGCGCGTCGACAAGGCGTTCTGGGCCGAGTGGTCCGAGTTTGAGATCGACACGGGATCCGAGGAGACGTTCCGCGAGATGCTGCGCATCAAGCGCGCCGTGCAAGCCTCGTACAACACGAACGAGAGCTTCCTCGCCGCGAACAAGGCCGCGGCGGCCAGCGGCGGCGAGAAGCCGACAGACGCCGCGGACGAGGCTGCACGCGAGGCGGCCGACCCCATGGCCGCCGTCGAGCGCGAGATGGGCGGTGCCGGTGCGCCTGCCTTCGTCGCATCCACCCTCAAGCCGACGGCGCAGCACGAGGAGATGCCCGCTGCCGGGGAGGAGGCAAACCCGGACGCGATCAACATCGACGACGACGAGTTCTAGAAGTAGTGCATGTATTAGCTAGCATGGCAAGACAACGTTTGCATCCACTACTGACAACTAACAGCTCACTTGCCGTTCGCGGTGGGCGGCACGGCAGCCACGTCCGCGTACAGGTCGAACCGGCGCTGCGTAAGGAGCGGGATGCCCGCGCGCGTGCTGGCAATGACCTCGGGGTCTGGCGTCAGCTCTGCAAACCAACCACGCACCAAAGGTGACGCGCACGATGGCCTCCTTGTCCGCCGCCGAGCCGATCACCTCGCCCATGGGCGACACGGCCATCGAGTGCCCGTAGACCTCGTACTTGGCGCCCGGGTCGCGCGCCTGGCTGCACGTCGCGACGTAGATCTGGTTGTCGAGCGCGCTAGCGTCAGCCGATCCCAAGGTTGGCTCACCGCGCGCGCTGCAGCAGCTCCCAGTGCAGCGGGCCGGTGTGCGTGTTGAAGGCGGCGGGGTAGAACATGGCCGTGCAGCCCTGCCGGGCCGCGATCGTCGCGATCTCCGCGAAGCGGATGTCGTAGCAGATGGCGACGCCGAAGCGGCCGAACGCTGCGTGAGCTGGCAAGGGGGGGGGCACGCACGCGTGTCAAACGTCGCGAGTCTGTCGCCCGCGCCGAACGTGTCGCTCTCCTTGTACGTCATCTTGGGGAGGCACAGGTCGAAGAGGTGCGTCTTGCGGTACGTCTGGACGAGCGCGCCGGCGGGGCTCCACACCGTCGCGCAGTTGTACAGCCGCCCGTCCGCGGCCTCGGGGATGCTCCCGCCGAGCACCCAGACGGCGCTCTCGCGCGCCGCCTCCGCCATGGCGCGGCAGGTGGCCGCGTCCGCGGGCCACGAGGCCTCGGGCGCGCCGACGGCGGGGATCGGCTCGGCGTTCTGCACCAGCTCGTCGTGGCTCTGCCGTCAGCTCGCCCCGCGAAGACGCACAGGCTGGCCGTTCCACATTTCCTGCCGTCAGCAGAACCCAACTGGTCGCTTACGCCCAGCACGACAATGTCCACTGGCTCGCCGGCGTCGCGGCCCTGCTTGACTGCGTCGCGGACCATCTCGCGCATCCGCGCCACCTGCGGCGCCTTGCCGCCCGGCATGGCGGCCGGGAGCTGGACCAGCGCGACGTGTACTTTCGGGCCCTTGGCCGCGTCGGGCGTGCTCGTCGTCATGGCGCAAGTGTGGAGGAGGGGGGGAAGAGCGGGAAGGCGGGAGAGGGGCGCAGGGCGGGGGACGGGGCGGAGTGTGGAGATGGGGCGTAGGGCTAGGAGAGGACGGAGAGGACGGGCTAGCCTTGTGTGTCTTATGGACATGTGGTGAAGCCAAGGTGGCAATCGAGGTGTGGGCGGGTTGACACCGGTTCGGGATCGGTCATGTCCGCGATAAGCTCGGGATCTGCTGTTTATCCATGCCTCGGGATTGCCCAGACTGATCTGCACTCTGCACCTCCGCACTGCTCCTTGTCGGCATCGCTGCATGCATACATCGTGCGCTCTGGTCCCCGGAGGACCACCACTCCTTGTCTGCATGCATGCACACTTCGCTGCTCTGAAGTGGTGTCAGGCCCCACGAGTGGGTCAGTTGGTTCTGCCTGATTTGGCGAGGTCGTCTGGGGCACCTCGGCAAACCCCGGATGTCAGCGAGCCCAACATGGCATCAACAGAGAGTGGCAGTACGATTACAGACTACAAGAGGATGAGGATTATGCGGTTGTAGGTGGCGCGAAAGGGAGACTGTCGAAATGGTATAGTTGGTGGCTACTGGCACATGTACCACTGGCCGCAGGCCTTACAAACGGCGATGCCAGGGTATTCTCCGTCGTCGTTGTGGGATGAGCTTTGGATATGAGCGCAAGTGGGGCCCCCAGAGATTGTCTCGAATGCGTCAAGCGGCGCCCCGCGCGGTTCTTGCCCTTCTTCCGACTCTTGAGACCGGGGAGGTTGGGCCACGGTTTGGGGTTGCGACGGTCCGGGCATGTTGGATGCTGTGGTTGAAGGGGCGGCGTGGGGGGGACTCAGCCCGGACATGATAACGGCTGCTTGAGTGACGTCGATTATTCCTTGGCGAACGTGAGTCATGGCATCGAAGAGGGCGAGGGCCAAGGGAGAAACATATACCCCCTGCAGGAGGTTGGCGGATATCGCAGAGAGGTTTGTCTGTATCTGGCGTACGGTCGAGGTGAAGGACATTGCTGTCTGGAAGTTCGCTGCTTGGATGTCTGCTGCCTGGAGGTTTGGGCCCGTGGAGCCAGAGGTAGGATCGCGGGGAGCGTTGGGATCGTCAAGATTGCGGGAAGAGCTTGGATAATAGGGAGTGTTGGAGTTGTTGTTGCTAGACATGTTGAGGGAAGGCTACGGGGAAGGGGCAGTGGAACGTTGCGGGGAGGAGAATACAAGATGAGAGATGGACAATGAGAAAGAGGGCAGTGAGAAGAGACAGCGCTTTTAAAAGCAAGCGCTCCCGAGGAAGGTGTCCAAGTGCTGGGTGTAGAGGCCTAGTGGGATCGGTGCGAGGCATTCGCGGTGCGAGACCAGCACTGATGGTGGCGCTGCGGAAGAGCAACACGCTCTTGCGTCACACTGTGCCGCTGCGCATTCAATACAACAATACATCTATCCCTAAATGGGAACCGCGCCGATCATCTTCTTCAGCGTCTCGGCAGTGTTGTCCTTCTCCTCCTTGACGAGCCTGGAGTACTCGCGGAAGCGGGGGTGGCTCGCGTCGCCCATGAGCTGGAAGAGCACGCTCTCAGAGGTCGCGACATCGACGCCCGAGTTGCGCATGCGGTCGAGGCTGATGGCAATCTCTTGTGGGTTGATGCTCGACACGGCGTCGGCGAGCACGATCGGGCGGGGCGCGTCGCCCTGGCTCCGCCGCGCGGCGTCCATCGCCGTCTGGAAGACGCACACGTGTGACTCGATGCCGACGATGATCACGCGGTCGATGCCGTCTGGGTCGACGGCGGCCGACGAGTCGTGCCAGTTGGCGTAGCGGCCACCGAGGGCCTTGCAGACCTCGGGCGTGAACATGGAGAACTGGGGTTAGCTCAAGGACAACACCAGGAAGCTAGAAGGTTCTGGGCGGTATGGGCTTTCGAGTGTTGGACGAGCATGGAACGTCGGCAACTTGGGAGCTTGTCCGGCCGGTAAGGCTTGAGCGGAAGACACTCACCAGAGTCTTGGGGTATGTTCCGAGATTGAGGTGCGCCGGGAGCTTGTCGATCCCGAGCTCTGCCACGGTCGCACCAAGCGCCTTGGGGTTCTGCTCCGTCGTGATGACCTTCATCTCGAGGATCTGGGGTCAGCTTGATGAAGCCATGATCAGCTGGCCGGAGGATGTAAGCCAGCTCAGTTGCCGCTGATCCGCGTAGCCCATCGTCAGTGAGGCCCACTCACCGCAGCCATCTTGACCATCCGCGCGACCGTCTTGGCAATGTTGTCAAAGCCGAAGATGGCGTTGCCTGCTGTCAGCTCGTCGAATCCTTCGGAGCTCACGGAAGCGGTCCTGCATGTCGCAGACGAGGAGGGCGGTGCGGCGGGGGTTGAAGGCCATGGTGGTTGTGATAGTATGAGTGATGGAGCGATGGAGAGTGATGGAGAGATGTGGGAAGGATGGAGGAAGGAGAGGGGTTGTGGGGGGATTGCCGAGAGGTGGAGGTTGCTGGGGTGGAGGCACGGTGCCCCGATCCGGAGTGAGTCCTTGCCCACTTGAATCCCTCGTTCCTGTCAAATTAGGAATCCCATTAGGAAAGTTACAACTTCCAGGCACATTGTATCTCCCATCTGGGGTCGGTCAATCGTGTGGCGCTTGATTTCCTCAGATATCCGCAGCCTGGATCATATACTCTAACAGAACAGAAGCTACACATTGCCAGATGAAACGGTTGAAATGCCTGCAATCGAGGTGAGGGGCGCGTAACCCATCTAGTCCTCCAACCCGTGTTCCTACGGTCAGCTGTTAAATGTAGCGAGGGCTCACCTGGAAGAGAGGGTACAGGTCACGGACGTGTCGTGCCACGGAATGGACATCGTTGCGATCATGAGACAAACCCTCGGCACGGCTCATCATGAGCACAAACCACTTCGGGCACATCATGGCGTACCCGACCGGCATGTAAGCCGGCATCGTCTCGTACCTCCCCGGCACGCCCGTGCCACGCCCACTCTCCTCCACGTTGACGCATGCCAAGCGCAAGGGACCGGAAGACATGGTAAGGCAGTCGACAATGAGGTCGAGGTCGGCGAGGTGGGCGGCGAGGATGATCGCGACCATGCGTGAGCCTCCGCAGAGCAAGATAATGCGAAGACGGCGCTCCACGAAGCTGATTGCCTCCTCAAAGCCGTTGGCCTTGAGGAAGCGAACCGCGCCGACAAGAGAGCGGAGGCACTCCTGGTCCTCAGTAGCCTTGGTGTATAGCTCGCTGTCCAGGTACATCTCTTGTGAGATCTCGAGGGCAATGCTCAGCACCTGGGATGGAAGCTCTGGAGCGCGGAATGCGTGACAGCTGGTGAAGTCGACTCGGCTATGTGCGTCGGTGACGGCGGCGACACGGTACAGAGTGGGTCTGGGGGTGAGCTCGAGACATGGCTTTCTACCAGGGACTCACCTCCACTTGCGTACGAGGTCTTCGCTCAGCTTGAAGACCACCCCATCGGAGGCAATGACCTCGAAGTCGCCGCTTGTGAAGTCCGGGTGGACAAAACGGCCATCGGGGAGAGTCGCTAGGTGATATGGTGGCGGGGGGACATCCGTACTACCTACCGTGTGGGAAGGGTAGCAGAGGCGAGAGAGGGCCTCGAAGACGCCGCCAATGCTGTGGAAGAGTGTGGCGAGTGCCTCGAAGACATTGGGCTTGGGGTCCTCGGGATGCTCAGCCATGGCGACGGACGACATGTTAGAGAGGGGAAGAGTAGGTGTCATACTGAGAGCATTCTGATGTCGAGTGTGAAGAGCAAGCTGAGCGAAGGTTGCACAGCATGCACAGCGTCGGCGCACAAAGCACTCGCGAGTCGCACGGCACGATCGGACGGCCTGGTGGAGGCGGGGCCCAGCTGCTTAATTTGCTTCCGCTCCAACAAGTGCTGCAATTTCGGTGGAGAGCAACGCTCAACAACAACCATCATCCACAACCACCACTACAATGTCTTCAGGAGGAAAGAAGGACGGCAAGGCAAGGTTCCATCGCCACAAGAAGACCTCGGGCCCGCCCAAGGGCGGCGACGGCCAGGGCGATTTCAAGGGCGGCGCCATGACGCAGTACCGCACCCAGCCCCTCGTGAGCTCCCCATGTATTCGTTGCAGCTGACAGCAGCCTGAGATGCTCTGCTCGCCCGGCATCGTCGTGACGGCCGTGCAGAACAAGGAGATGATCGCGGAGCGGGAGATCATCGACGCGCTCGAGGAGGCCGCGGACGAGCTGTACCCCAGCACCGGGGGCGGGGCGGACGAGGAGGAGGAGGGAGGTGATATCGAGGACATGCTGAAGCGGGAGCTCGAGGGGCTCGCGTCGCACAAGACGCGGCAGTCGCAGCGCTTCCGCGTGTGCAAGCGCGAGACGGGGTGCAGTGAGCTGCCTGTGCATCTTTCGCAGCTGACATCAGTGCTCTACATCAACGTCCTTCCCCCACTCGACCCGATCGCGTTGGTGCGGCACATCATTGAGCGCTGCGAGCGAACTGCGCGCTGCTCGTTCCGGTTCATCCAGCGCCTGACGCCCGTGTCGTCGACCTCGCACGCTGACATGGCCGGGTTGCGCCGGATCGCCTCCGAAGTGCTTCCCGGCCCGTTCTCCGGCGGGCCCAAGAAGGTGCGCTCCCCCAGTGCAAGCCGAGCTGACTCCAGTTCGCAATCCAGGTGGCGACGCGCAACTCGAACGCCCTGGAGCGGCTGGAGATGATCAAGGCCGTCGCGGAGGAGGTCTCTAAGCTCAACGCGGGGCACCACGTGAACCTGAAGAACCCGGAGCGCACGATCATGATCGAGCTGTTCAAGGTTGGTTCGATGAACTACCAGCTTGCTGACAGCAGACGACTCTCGGTATCTCGGTTGTGGAGGACTTTGAGAAGTACAAGAAGTTCAACCCCGCCGCGGTGGCGCGCGAGGCGGCCAAGACGTCGAACGAGGGCGAGTCGCGGGTCGGCGAGGCCGTCGAGAAGGAGAAGGAGCGGTCGACGGGGCAGGCGCGTGCCGAGAACCGCGCGCGGCGGATGGAGGGCATCAAGGGCGCGCAGGAGGCTGAGGCGGCCGCCGCCGAGGCCAAGAGCAGACCACCGAAGCGCAAGGCCGAGGACGGGCCGGAGGAGGGCCAGGTCGCCACCACGGCCGACGACGTCGAACAGGGGGAAGCGGTCGAGGACGAGACGGCCGAGCTCGGCGACGACTTTGTTGAGGAGATCCAGGGCGGGCGTGTGGTCAAGGTCCGCCGCCAAGAGTAGACCATGCATGTCTGTATTGTATGTATCTATTACAGCTCGTCGCGCGTCTTCTTCCAGTCCTGGAAGTCGACCCACGAGTCCTGGCCCTCCTTGGCCCACGACGCCTTGTCCTCATCCGAGTAGAACTGCGCGAAGATGTCCTCCTCCTCGTCCTCCTCAGGCTTCTCGGGCTCGGACTCCTCGAGCGGTGCCTCGGCCGTCGGCGGGGCAGGGCGCACAGTCTCGTCCGCCTTGGCGGAGAGGGACACGCCAATCTCGCGGCGGAGCATCGCCTCCACGCGCTCAAAGTACGACACGGGGTCGGCGACGCTGAAGCCCGAGCGCACGAGCGCCGTGTCAAAGAGCACCTGCGCGAGCTCGCGGAGCTCGGCCGCCTCGGCGGTCTCGCTGTCGTCGTCGGCCTCGGGCAGCTCAAGGACGCGGTTGAGAAGCCCCTCCATGAGCGGGCTCTTGGGGTTGATCTCGAGGACACGCGGCAGGTTTTTGAGGATGTTGTACCTCGGGTCGTCGTTGGCGTCGGCCTGCGCCGCCATGATGCGGGCCATGTTGGCGCTCCACCCCGCGTTGTCGACGACGATGGTGCACGGCGAGGTGACGAGGCGGTTGGTGAGGATGACGTCGGCGACGCGCGGCGAGAACTCCTTCTTGAACCACTCGAGGAGTGGGCGGTACGCCTTGTCGGCGGCGGCGAGCTCGCGGCGCTCCGCCTCGTCCTCCTCCTCGTCGCCGTAGACCAGGCCCTTCTTGGCGACGTCCTGCGTGCGCATGCCCATGAACGTGTCGAGCGCGCCCATCATCGGCTCGTCGGACGGCAGGTTGAGGAGCAGCACCTCGTACCCGCGCGCCTTGAGCTTCTCGACGAATGGCGAGCGCGCGAGGTCCGACGTCGTCTCGCCGGTGCCGCACAGGTAGTAGATCTGCTTCTGGCCCTCCTTGCGCCGCTCGACGTACTCCTCGAGCGAGGTGTAGTTGGTCGCGGTCGACTCGAAGCGGAGGAGCTTGGCGATCTTAACCTTGTCCTTGTGGCTCTCGAGCATGCCGATGCGCAGCGCATTGCCGAACATCTTGGACATGTTCTGGTAGCGCTCGGGCTCGGTCTCGGCGATGCGAGTGAACAGGTCGATCGCCTTGCGGATCAGGATGCGCTGCAGCTGCTTGAGGAAGCGGTGGTTCTGCAGGGTCTCGCGGTTGACGTTGAGCCTGCTGTTAGCTACGGTAGAGCCTTTCAAAGCTCACGGGAGGTCGTCGGCGTCGACGGTGACCTTGAGGAAGCTGAGCCAGCGAGGCATGTACTCCTTGCCGAGCTCATCGGTGATGAACACGCGCTTGACGTAGAGACGGACGTTGTTGATCCCCGCCTTCATGTTGGTCCAGAAGTCCTTGGGCAGCGTCTCGGGAATGTACATGATGGAGCGGTAGGCGATGCCCGACGCCGTGTCGCCCTTGAAGTGCGACCAGCCGAGGGGCTCGGCCTTGGCGTCCTTGGAGATGGCGCGGTAGAACTCGATGTAGTCCTCCTTGGGCACCTGGCTTGGCTCACTGCCGTCAGCTGCACTCGAGGGCGACAAGCTCACCGCATCCAGATGGGCGGCTGGTTGTTGACGTGGGTCCACGAGTAGTCCCACTTGTCCGCCTCGTCGGCGTCCTCGTTGTCCTCGTCGTTCTCCGCTTCCTCGGTCTTGGCCTTGGCAACTGCCTCACGGACGTAAATCGGGAAGGTGGTCGAGAACGTCGAGTGCTTGTCGCTGCTGTCAGCCACGCCCAGCGTCTGACTCACATCAGGGCCTTCAGGTTGGTAGGCGACAGGAACTCGCTGTCCTCCTCGCCAATGTTCAGGACGATCTCGGTGCCGCGGCCGAGGGTGTTCCCGCGCGGGTCGCGGAACACCTCGAACTTGTCGCCCTTGGCGGACGACACGAACGTGTACTGCACGGGCTCGGGGTCCTTCTCGGACACGGGCGGGATGGACGAGACCTGGACGGTGGGCGAGACGAGGAAGCACGAGTAGAACCCGAGGCCTGGGGTCAGCGCTTCGCCTTCCCGAACCCGTACCGAACTGGCCGATGAAGTTGGTGTCGGCCTGGCCGGTACGCTCGGCGTTGGCGAGGAACTCGTTGGTGCCCGACCGCGCAATGGTCCCCAGGTTCTTGGCGAGCTCGGTCCGGTTCATGCCAATACCGGTGTCGCGCACGACCAGGCGCCCCGTCTTGCCGTCGTCCGTCTCGACGGAGATGGTGATGTTGGGCTCGCCAGCGCTGAGGACGCCGCGGTTGGTCAGGCTCTCGAGGCGGAGCTTCTCGAGCGCGTCGTTCGCGTTCGAGAGCAGCTCGCGCAGGAACACGTCCTTGTGCGAGTACAGCGAGTGGATCACGAGCGAGCGCAGGCGCGCAATGTCACTCTGCCATCAGTGGAGGCCCCGCACTCGACGCACCCTGTAGTTGAACGTCTCGTGCTCTTCGGCGGCAGCGCCCTCCTGCGCAGCAGCGAAGGGGAGGAAAAGCGCTGCCGCGCCGAGCAGCAGCTTCTGGAGCTTCATGATGGGGGTGAGCTGAGAGTCACTGTGGAGTCACAACATTGACTTTCTGACGTGGCTGGTTCCTGAAACTCGACGCGCGGGGAGTGACGCGCCGCGGAAGCAAATTAGCGGAGGAGGCCGAGTTGTAGGTGTGGCGCCGGAAAGCCATTGAATGGCGAGCAACGCTTGGCTGATCACTGACAAGTCCTTGAGAGAGCGTTCAGGCAGCGAGGAAGGCGGCTCAAGAGGTAACAGCCTTGTCCCTGGTGAAGCTGAAGGGTGGTGCTTCCGTGAAAGGTGCAGCTTGTGGGCCGGAGGCGAAGGTCTGTGTTGCTTCTCGTGTTGCATGAGCGCAAGACGAGCGTCTCCTTCTCCTTCATGCGTCGTTCTCGGGCGGGAAGCGCCGCTCGAGGATGATGTTGAGACGTGGTTGCATCGTTTATGGTCGAGTGTAGGTGGTGGTTGTGGTGTTGCTGATGTGATTGCCGCGGTTTGAGGCACGCCACAGGAGAATTCTCCGATTGCGCCGACTCACCGTAGAGTCTGGCTGAGGATCACCCCGTCGCTGGCTGGCTGCTGGCTGGACCCCCGCCCCGACGCTTGACCGGGCTTCCTCAACGGCTCCGCGACCTCCATCATCACCACTCTAGCTCGCCATGTCCTCCGTCCCCGGTCCCCAGGCCTTCACCGCCGCCCACAGGTACGCTCACCCGCAGCCCCCACCGAATGCGATGCTGACCCCGCCCTCTCCTCTCGCGACGCCTCCGCGATCCCGATTCCGAACCGCGCTCCGATACCTCCATCCTCGATGTCCTCGAACCCTCGCGCATCTGCTCCCCTCGCTCGCACCTGCCCCCTTCCTCCTTCCCCGCCATCACCTCCCTCTCCTCTTCCGCCGTCTTCCCCTCCCGCCATTCCCCGGTCTCGGACGACGAAACGCGCGCGCACCCCGGCGTCCTCATCTCCGCGCGTCACAACAGGCTCTACGTCAAGTCGCTGTACCGGCGCTACCTGAACAACTCGCTCAACTGGTACATCCGGCGAGACCTCTGGCGCCAGAAGGCCATCGAGATCCGCGCCGAGTTCGAGCGCAACCGGTGCGTGTTGGAAGTGGGCATGCGCAGGAAGAGTTGGAGGATGTCGCCCGAGGCTGTTGCGGAGTGTCGCAGATCCGTTCTGCGTGCGGCTGCGCGCTGATGCTGCATCTATTGCGCACCGTACGCAGCTGTAAGATGGCTCCTTGGGAGCCAGGTAGGCGCTCGCGCTTCGTCTCGCCCACATTGGAGCGCCATGATGCGCGAGTCACCGGGAAGTCGGCTGTGCCGCTGTGGTTCTGCAGATGGCTATGCCCACTACTTCTGTCTGGAGAGCAGCAGCCGTCGTGTCCAGACCTGCAAACCGGGCAGCTCCGGCGCGCACACATCCCTCCACTCTCCCCGCCCGCACCTCCACCTTAGAAACCGCTGACATCCAGCAACATCACGGACCCCCGTGCCCTTGCCATCGTCCTCGAGCAGGCCGAGGCCCGTCTTGCCAAGGACGCTCACCCCGACCCCTACCGGCGTAAGTTGCAGCGCTCAGCAATCTTCGGGAAACAGCCTAACACCCAGCACCCCTCTTCCCCGACGGCACGAAGTGGGAGCGCAACATCCCCGTGAGTAACCACACTCCTGCGCCTCTAACCCGCAGCCCAAGATGTTCGGCGACGCCGCCCACCACCACTAGACAAAAGCATTATTCTGTATCACCAATGGGGAATGCATGGCGTAGCAAGGCCCCCTTTGCAGTTACATACAAAGCTCCTTGGCAAACTTGCGATTCAGATCGTCCATGTTGTCGCGAACGCGGCGTGTTTCAATGTCGGGCGTCTCGGGCGTGACTGGCGGCGAGGGCGTGCGCGGGCTCGGCGTCTCAGAACACCGGCCCTCGGGGTATCGAGGTGTGGATATGGGTGGTGGGATCGATGTGGGAACGTAGGCTGGGCGCTCTCGTCGCCGGCCGAGACTAAAGTCTAGTGAGCTGTCGAGCGCCTCGACCGGCGGAAGGCGCCGCGGCCCGAGGCTCGAGGGCGTGTATGGTGCATGGAGGGGTGGGGGGCGGAGGGGAGGTGATGGCGGTACTGTGCCTCGCTGCTCTTTGTGTTCCTCGGAGATTGGGGCAAGTGTAACTCTTCTCGGTGAGCGGGGCTGTGGAGCATCACATCGCTGCAACTCACGATGCGGGCCGGTGAGCACCGGTGGGAGGGGGGCGTGGTGGCCTCGAGCGGGGATCGGACATCTCTTGCGTCCTGGTCGTTAGCATGGGTCTCGGCGTCGGTTCCGCCGCACTCGGGCACCGCCTCCGCTTGGCACTCGGGCAACGTCTCGATTCCCCCGACCACCTCCACCGGTGCCGGCGGCGGCGATGTGATGCGCTGCGCTGCTCCGATCCTGCCCTCGCCATCACTAATACGCACCAGCTCAGTTCTCCCCACGCCGACACCTGCACTGTCCGTGTCCTCTTGTGGTGCGACTGTCCCGCCCTTCGGTCCGCCGGGAACGGGGTGAATGCAAACGAGCCATCGCGGGCGAGGGGCGATGTGGGCGCGGACCGGGGTTGGGGCGACAGCATGCTCATCGTCGTTCAGTCGATCTATCCTTTTCCGCAGCGAGCAGTGACCAGCGAGGCGATAACGACCAGCGACCAGGAAGAGTGAATGTATGATACAGCCAGAATCACAGAATGCGCTGCAAAGCAGTGCGACATTCTGTAGCAAGGGAGGCCGCGTCCCGCCAGGCCCAGGAGAGTGAGTCGCACGCCTCCACCCTGATAGAAAGGTCAGGAGGGCACGGCATGCTCTGTCTGGGCCTGGGCGGTCCGCCAGGCCGTGCGGTCGCCTGGCGACATCACCAGAGCTCTGAGCCTGCCTGGTCTGCCGGCTTTGCCTGAAGTGGGAGCAAACTCTCTGTGGCGGTGGCAGAGAGCCAGACAGGCATGCTTGGCCAATTGGCCTGGAACAATTAAAGAAGTGGCAGGGGATGCCTCCGCCGCCGACTGCCTCATTGGGATCATTCAGAGGCTCATCGGCGCCAGGCACCCGCCTCACCCCTTTGCTCTCTTGCCATCCTGCTCTCTAGCGAAAGTGAGTCTCTGGGCTAGTGAGGCAGCCAGATGACGTGAGGGAGACCCTTTCATTTTCCAGTTTCATTTCAGCGCTCCGTCCCTGTCCTAACTGTCCTGGCTGATCTGATCATGACGCCTTTGCTGCCCATGCCCACCCCCCACTGCATCCCTAAGCCGTACGCCATCCCGGGCATCCTGGCCGGATTCAGCCAGCTCCCAGGATCCCAGGAAGGCTCCCAGGACAAAGGAAGGAAACGGCTCCAGGAGCGGCAGACCTTCAGCCGAGGTCTCGGCACTTCTATTCCCACCCGAATGAGACATGCCTAGCCCACAGCGTCATCAGCGTCATGTCTCCCATCCCCACGTCCGCATGGGACTAGAGTAGCCGTGGGGCTTCACATAGGGAGCGAGGCAAGCGAGACACGACGATCGCGGAGAGACTGATATATCTTGCCAAGCAATGGCACCCCCGACTGCTATCTCCGACAACCGCAACGTCATGGCCACCGGAGCACGGCGCCCAGCAGCGCACTCGGACCTCCGAAGCCAATTGCTGCGGATGTGAGTGGGGACGGGGACTAGAACTCACTCATCACTCACCACCTGATGGGTGTCATGCTCACCCCGCCACGCAACCCGATTCAGCTCGATTGGGCTCTTGGCAGAGCGTTGAACGGACACAACCGTGCGAATGGGGCATCGCCACTCAGGCTCTCCAGATTCTCGCCAGCCATCTCGCACCCATGCTAGTGACGAGGACTGGAGGGGTCTGGATGCCCACTCCGCTCGCCATCATCTCTGGTGGTGATGCGATACGCTGTGCTGCGAATAGGACGCCACTCGGAACCTGAGCCCAGCACTGCAAACCACAATGCCCCGCACTTGGCCGGTGGGGTTTACCAAGTATGGGTGGGCGCCTGGTATCGCTGCCATCTCGCGCAGCCCAAGCAGAAGGCTAAGGGCTACATGGAGAACGACGCAGTCCTGCAATCGTCGAGATCTCGCACACCGTGTCATGTCGGCTGACGCGAGCTGTGGACTCCCTACGGGCAGCAACAGTCCGTTATCTTCGGCTTGGGCGTTCTTTGGATCAGGACAGGACCTGTCCAAGCCTACTCGGGCCCACCGCTGCCACAGTCTCGTGGTGTTCGGCTGCCCATTGCATGGGAGCAACGCGCTTCCTGCCCCCCGATAGTCTCCTGGCGGTAGTCCTGTGAACAAGCACTTGGCACAGATGTCAGTTTGGATCTCCGGCTCGGGAGGAGGCGGGTCGGGACATCGTCAGTATCGCAACCGTCCGTCACTAGCTGCCAGCTGCCAGGGTGGCCGCCACACCCACGCGGCCGCACAACGATACTCTACTTCACAAGATACAATGCTATGCAAATGAACTATGCCCACACCTGGTCTGGGGTCACGAGCGTATCGCGCCCGTTGGCACGCACATACCGCCCCTCCGCGTCACGCGGCATCGACTTGCGCATGTCAAAGCCGTCTAGCTCGTCGCGCGACGCGCCTGCCCCCTCCATGCGGTGGTAGTAGCTGGTGTCAGCGGTGTACGTTGCTTATCTGCGCGGGGGCGGCGGAGTGGCCGAAGGAGAGGCGAAGAGGGTGGGCGGTGCGAAGGGAAGCGAAGGTTGCCGATGGCGGCTGGCATGGCGTGCTGCAAGCAAAAAATCACTTGCAAGCCGGCGCAATGGACGCAGCAGCACGTTGTAGCCACCTTCGCCGACCGCCGCGTCCGTCACGCTCCGCCCGATGGTGATCGCCCGGATCGGCGGCATCGCACCACCTCCTCGTCCTCGACAGTCCTACCATCGTTCCTCTTCCCAGCCGCCCTTCCCGTCCCTCCTTCCGTCCCTCGCATGCGCCTCGCACGACTCGACTCACTCGACGACTCGCCGGTACACGCTGTACCCGAGCTTCTCGTACATGTCGATCGCGCGGTGGTTGTTACAGCGCACGAAGAGGTCGACGAACCACGCGTCGACGCAGTCGGCCGGGTCCTTCTCGGGGCCCGGCCACCCCGCCGAGCCATCGGACGACAGGCGCTCGAGGATGGCCATGAAGACGCGCGCGAGGCCCGTCCCGCGCATGCGCGGGCAGATCGACATAGCCGTGAGGTGCCCGTGATGCTGCGTGTCGGGTGGTGGGGGCTCGTGCTTGGAGATCACTGCGTGTGAGCTCCGAACGCGGTATCCTCTCGCTCCGGAGGCTCGGGGAACTCACTGTACGCGCCGACGTTGTCGTCGAACGCGCCGGCCGCCGCGACGCAAAAGTCCGGCCACTGCGCGAGGTAGCTCGCATAGTACCCGTTGTGGTAGGTGGCCGTCCACGGGTCCGCCTGCACGCTCGTGAAGCGGAGGACGTCCGTCGCCTCGAACGGGCGGATGACGGACATGGCAGGCAAGGGGTGGTGGTCGATGAGAAGAGGTTGGTCGTTCGTTGTTGGCTGTTGGGCGTGGTCGGCTGACGCTGCGTTGGCGGTATTTTTCCGTTGGGCCTCGTGACGTGTGGGCCCCCACTCACTGCTCACATGACGCCCCTCACCATGCACCCATGCATCCACTCCGCATCTTGTTCCGCACTAACTCGATCACGCGCGACGAGCGCGCAGAGCGAGGCACGACGATGCAGAGGCGGCGCACACAGGCTCGGGAAATTGCATCACGCTATCTCCAGCCTCGCACCGTGGCGCAGACGCTACATCCACGCCCACTTACTCCACCGGCGACCGACATTCCCACCGAACCCTCACCTGATCACCTGCCACCTGCCTGGCTGCGCTGCTGGCTGGTCGTCGGACATGGCCTGCGTCGGTGCATGCCGGCTGCGGAATGAGCGGAACCGACGTGGGGCTGCATGGGCTGGACTCTTCAGACCAGCCTATTGCCCGGTCCCGACCACACTCACTGCATGCTACTTGCCGCTCCTCTGCAGGCACAGTGACGGCCACATACATGTGCGTCCTGTCCGGACATGCAGTCATGGTGTCTAGTTTTGGCGCGCTGTCCCTGGGACATCGGTGTGTACCATGCGAAGCCGAGCCAAACGAGCGCAGCGCCGTCGGCTTTGGCCGACTCCCACTCCCCATCCTCCAACC
>JAMALN010000604.1:0-23744 GCA_023630115.1 Cutaneotrichosporon sp. PK4640 | reverse complement strand
ATCACCTCCGACTTTCTCGCGCGCCTCACGAGCGAGCAGGCCGTGAACCGCGGGCAGTCGGCGGCCGACAACGCTGCCCGCAGCATGATCGGCTCCGTCGGGTTGCGGGACAACGCGAGCGAGGAGGGCCGCAGGCAGTTTGCGCCCAACGAGGTGAGTGTTGGCGAGGGGCATGAGTCGGCGTCGACGGGAAGTGCGCAAGACTCGCGGAGGTGTTGAGCGAGAGCGCACGACCGGTGCAAGCAGGACATTCCCGCTCGGTCGCGCTCGATCTCGCAGACTGTCCTCGCGCGCCGCTTTTCATGGACGGCCTTCTCCCCCTACAGCTCCACTCGACGGCGCACCAGCGCTAATACCAGTTCGCCGAGCCCCACGTCTACAAGGAGTCCAACCTCTACCCGGTGAAGAACCCGCGTCCCCGCCCTCCTCTCCTCGGCCCCTCGAAGCGCATCGGCAAGCAGATCGACCCCTTCTACATCCGCAAGGCCAACCCCCTCGACCACGCCGTCAACCCCCTCATGAGCATGGCGTTCATCGACTCGATCGGCCGCATCAAGGGCCGCAACCAGACTGGCCTCACCTGGCGCTCGCAGAAGATGGTCGGCAAGATGGTGCGCCGCGCCCGCGCCATGGGCGTCATCCCCCACTGGGCCAACCGCCCAGCAACGGGCGGGCTGGGCGAGCGCGACTTTAACCGCATCTCCAGCTGGAGGGACTAGATGTATGCATTTACGTAGGTGGAAGCAGGGCAAGGACGGTGCGCTCACGTGGGGGCGGGAGGAAGGCCGCCAGCGGGGTGGTGTAGCTGGACTGATGGGTGCAGCTGCGGCTGGCGCGACCTTCCTCGACTTGCTGACGGGTTGACTCATCTATCTCTTCCTTTCACCCATCTCTCTTCTTTCTATCATCCTCTCCATCCTCTCCATCTTCTTCACCCTCTCACCTTATCTCCACCGTGTCACCTAGCCTCGCTACCATCTAGCTCCCATCTAACAACATCCCCAGTACCATGGTGTCCACGGCGTCCACGGCGTCCTCGCGCGCCTCCGCTGCGTTGTCGTCCATGTCGACCTTCCCCGGCTCCCCGCCGCAGCTCCAGCGCTCGCGCTTTCCCCCGTCCCTGCACTCCTGTACGTGCCCATGGGCCTGTGGTGACCGAGCTAACGTCAGCAGCCTTCAGCGACTTCAGCGACGAGAGCTTCGGGGAACAGCACCCCTATCTGCGCACCGGCACTCGAGCCGTGGGCACGCAGACGGGCGACTCGGGTTCCGTGTCCAGCGACACCACCGACCCAGGCACTCCTCTCGCCTTCCTCGGCTGTCCGGCCACCCCCCAGCCGGCGATGCCTGGTGGCGCACAGTCTACCGCCCTTGCCTTCCTCGCTGCCAACGTCGCCGAGCTGAGCGCTACCGTGGCCTCGCTCGCCGACAACGTCAATGGCATGCGCACCCCCAAGACCCCGCCGTTCCTCAACACCCCGACCGGCTCGCTCGGCGCTCTCACGACCATCGTAAAGGACGCCCTCGCGGAGACGCAGCAGATGAACGAGTCAAACACTGCGGGCGTCGCGTCGCTCTCTGCGATGCTCGCCACTCTCCTCGCCCGTGTTACCACCCTTTCCACGGGCATGGAGGACATGCGCGCCAAGCAGCAGCACAGCCTCGAGGTCCAATCCAACATCAACGCCTCGCTGGGGCAGCAAATGGAGCGGGAGGCCGAGGTGGCCATCGAGGGAGGCGCTACCTTCGCCTCACTAGCGGCGTGCATGTCGGCGATCGACGACCTGCACACGGGGCAGGCAGCCCGTCAGGCCGCGCTCACCGAGGTTGTCTCTGGTCTCTCGCCCGTCCTCGACGACATCTGCGGCCACACCAAGCATGCCCGCCAGACCCAGTACGACGTCGAGCGCCTCCGCGAGGACCACAATGGCACAACCCACACCCTGCAGAAGATCCTTCAGCAGACCAAGTCCCTCGCATCGCTTGCTGAGGAGGTCGAGTCGCTCCGCTTCAGCTTCGAGCAGTGGGCCTCCGCCTCCCCCACGACTACGTCACCACCTTCGCAGTGCGAGCTCTCCGCTCAGAGCACGGGTACGACCGAGACAACGCAGGACTCTCTCCTCGAGGCGACCGTCGACGGCCTCCGTGCCGAGCTCGCGGGGATGCGCCGTGCTGCGGCTGAGCGCGAGCAGGCCTTCGACAACAACACGAAGGCCGCGAGGAGCCTGGTCACCCGCCTCAAGTCTGAGTTAAACACGACGCGCGCCGAGCTCGAGGAGGCGCGTGCTAAGGTGGCCACGATCGAGACGGCTCTCGGGAAGGAGGACCAGCTCACTGCTGAGCTCGCCAAGGAGCGCAATGATCGCGCCGCCGTCGAGGCGAGACTCCGCGACGCCATAACGGATCTGCGCCGCCAGCGTGATGAGGCGGTCGAGGGGGCCATGGAGGCGCGTGCCGCTCGCTCAACGGAGAAGGCCAATTTCGACCGTCAGCGAGACGCGTTCGAGCGTCAGCTGGCCGAGTACGAGCGTCAGCTCTCGCAGATGTCGGGGTGGAACACTGCTCGTGACCCGTCCCGTGTCCAGGAGCGCCAACCCGCCCTCGACAAGCCCGACGCCCCCCTTCTGGCCGTCGACAACCCGAAGCCGGAGGCGACTGGGGACGAGGTCACTCCCACGGTTGCCGACGCTCCCGAGGGTCCTGCCTCCACGGCGCCCAGCACCGGCCCGGTCCCCCTCCAGCATGACAACACGATGAGCCGGGTGGCGGACGCTTGGTTTCCCTCCACGCATCTCACAGGACCCAACCCGGAGTTGGGGCTCAGCCCTGCGCAGAACAACTTTGGTCCGAACCGCTGGGGGAACAGCAGGTACCGCGGCGCTTACAGGCCCAGCATGGGCTACGGCCACGGGCCAAACATGGGCTACGGCTATGGGCCCGGCCCCAGCGACCGCGAGCGCAGCTTCCGCCTCAACGGCCACGACCGCGCCTTCCCCAACGGCGCCAACAGCCACGGGCGCGCCAACCGCGCCAACAGCCTCAACCACCGCGCGTAAGCGAGTTCCCCAGCATCACGAGACACCTGAAAGCAATGGCATGAGTCACTATGAGGAGGCAGGGGTCGTACCATGAGAACCAGCATCCGTATCATTTGTAGAGCTGATAACACTGTAGCAGCATGAACCGCGTGTATCCGTCTGTCTAACCCTGCTGACGAGCTGACCACGCTTGACGCCAGGCTCGGGCAGCAATGCCCCTAGGGCTGCCGAACGGTGAGCGTTGATGGGAGGGCGCATGGGATGTGCACCATGATGAAGAGGAGGGGCGATGTGTGAATGGGGATGCGAGGGGCCGCGCGACGCCCCAGATGTCACACCACCATCATCGGACGGCACATATCACCTGGACGCAGCCTCCCTCATTGCTGACCATCACCCATCATCAACCATGGTGACGCGCGCCGAGTCTGAGTCATCGGACGAGTCCCTCCAGGATCGTGAGTACTCCGCAGAGTGTGCTGACACCAGTCTCTCCCACCCCCCGCAGCCACCTGTCCGCCAGCCACCCCCCGACCGCCTACCCCTTCCCGAGCACTGGCCTCCCAGCCCGCGAGGTGGGACCTCCGGCCCAGTGCGTGGCCGCCGTGCCCGGGGCGAGCGCGGCAGCGCCCGCCGCTACGACCCAGCCCCCTGTGAACGCGCCCATCAACCCCTTGGACGCGCAGCGCATGAGCGACGCCCTCTCCACCATCATCGACGTCCTCGCGCCTCACCCCACCACACAGGCTCTCACGGACCTCGCCGCCGCTGTGAGCGCGGGGTTCGAGGAACTGCGTGGGAAGCAGGACACGCTCGCCGCGGCCGTCGCGGAGCTTGCGGCCTGTCTCGCCGTCCCCGCCCCCGACGCGTCGAACGACACCATCAGCAGCGTCCAGGCCCACTCCGACCCGTCCGCCAGCTCCGAGCCCGGCTTCAAAGGAGACGACACGTTCTACCCTGCCTCGACTTACCTCGAGTCGAGCACAGGCGGCAGTCCCACCTCCGGTGTCTCCGGCTTCTCTGACGCCGACTCCGACGACCTCTGCACTTCCGCCCAGCCTCCAAAGATGGACCCCTACGCCATCTACCTCGGGGCGCACCTCAAGGCCTCGGAAGCCAACCTCGCCCGCAAGACGCAGGACTGCGCGGCTGTGCAACACAAGCTTGAGGAGGAGCAGGCACGCACCGCCGAGCTCGAGGAGCAGCTCGATGCCCAGGAGGCCGAGAACAAGGTCCAGTCCGACCAAATCGCCGACCTCGAGGAGCAGCTCGGAGCCAGCGCCCGTCAGCTGGACGAGCTCTCCACCGCGCGCCGGGAGATCAAGGACCTCCGTGCCCAGCTTGCGGCTTAGGCTGAGCGCCTCGCGCAGCTCGGGAACGCCAAGGAGGCCAACAAAGCGCACACAGCGGCAGCTTACAAGAAGACGCGGAAGCTCAACACCCACAAGATCCTCGAGCAGTGCGCGGACGTCCACGACGACTACTCAGCCGTGAACGCCGAGTTGCGTGCCCAGCTAGACCAGACGCGGTGGGAGAACCGCCAGCTGCTCCGCGACAACGACAAGCTCTGCAGGCGGCTGGTGGACTGGGAGGCGGGCGAGACCCCCGCCAAGGAGTGGCAGTCCAAGTACGACAAGATGCGCCACGAAGCGGAGATGCTCCGCGCCCAGCTCCACCAGCTCGAGTGTAAGACCCAGGAGGCGAGCACGCCCCAGCACCAGCTCGGCACGAACATGAAGGAGACGGCCACGGTCCAGAGCCAGCTCGCCACTAAGACGCAGGAGGCGAGCTCGCTCCAGGCCAAGCTCACCGCCAAGACGGAGGAGGCGGCGAAGGTGCAGAGCCAGCCCAAGACCAAGGTGCAGGAGGCCCGGAGGCTACACATCAAGCTCGAGGTCAAGACTAAGGAGGCGGCCGCGTCGCAGGCCCAGCTTGCTGCGACATCCGACGAGCTTGTCTCGCTCAAGGCCAAGATGGCGGCCAAGACGAAGGAGGCATCCAAGCTCAAGGCCGAGCTCGAGGAGCAGAAGATCCGCACGGCCCGCTGGAAGGCGATGGCCGACCGCATGGCGAAGCGTGTTGTCTAGAGCCACGGGGGCACTCTGTGCAGCGTTGACAAAGCAAACAATGGAATGGATGCCAGAGAGCGTGTGGAAGTCGCATGGGCCTCTGGTGTTGGGATCGACGCGGATCCGCAGGCGTCATTCTTCGAGCTAGGAGCTGGGACGCGTCAGACGCACGCTCAGTTCCGCATCCTTCCGCATTCCTCCATGTTTGTCATTGACACCTCGTCCAAAGATCCGAAGCTTGGGGTGGCTCACTCACTCACGGCCGGACCCGGCAGGGCGAGCGAGTGGGCAGGGCACGGCGACGGTGAGCGTGTGAGCCAAGTAGAGTGTGTACGGGTGCGAGGGGCGAGGAGCTAGTCCAAGAAGGATGACGCGACGCGTGGTGGTCCGTGCAGCGGGATCTATTGACTTCGTGAGTGACCGCCACTCACCTCACCTCTTCCATCCTTCCTTCCTTCCATTGTTCTCCACTCCTCTCCTCTCCCCACCTCACACGCAATCATGGACGTCGACCCCAAGACCACCATCCCCAGTGAGTCCGCTCGGTCGTCGCTGGGCTCAGGGCTGACTGAAGCCGCCGACGCGACCACCAAGGCCACCGCCACCACAGCCGACGTCGACACCCTCGCCACCAAGGTCGCCGACACGGCCATGGACACGGACACGGACACCGAGTACGCGCCCTCGGTCGAGGGCTCGGCCGAGAGCTCGGACAGCGAGGACTCGGACGAGGGCTCGGTCGACTCGGGCGACGACGAGGTCGTGCGCGGCGTCGTGCCCGCGGGGCTCGACGTCGCTGTCATCCTCGAGAAGAAGGCCAAGTGGAAGAAGCTCGCGGCGCAGCGCGAGGAGCGCATCGCCGCCCTCGAGGCCGAGGTGCGCGAGATTACGGCGCGCGCCGAGGCCGCCGAGGCGCAGGCCAAGCTCTGCGCCGGATGCAAGACCCAGATGGCCGCGTAGGGCCGGCGCAACCAAGTGAGTCTCCTGCAGGGTTGGCTGACGGGCAGGATTCGTGTGAGCAGACAGCATGGCCGAGCAGATAGTATGAAGGAAGCAGTGTGATGTGTTAGTCACGGACGTGGTCACAACCAACCGACAACGCCAGTACATACATGCAGTTGTTGTGACAAGATTAGAAGGCGCAGGCCACCGCGAGGGCGACGGCAATGGCGGCGGCAGAGATGCCGACGCGGGAGGCGGCGCTGTCCGCCCCGCCCTCCCCAGTAGGCGAGCTCTCGACGGCCGGTGCGGAGGAAGGCGTCGCGGTAGGAGGCTTCCCCTGCGTCCCGTTGGCCGCGACAAACGCCGATGTACCAAGCACGCCGCCGTCGGCGTCGCGCGCGCGCACCTGGTAGAAGTTGTGCCCCTGCGCCGCGATCTCCGTCTCGAAGCCCGTCTTGGTCGTGTTCCCCACGCTCTGGGTGGCGTCGCCCTCCGCGTCCGTGTCCGCGCCCAGCACCTCCCAGCTCGTGACCTGCGTCGCGCCGTTCCACGACGCGTACAGCGTGCCGTTCTCGAGCGCAAGCGACGGGTTCGTGGTCGGGTACCCTTCCCAGTGGGCGCGGTGGGCGCGGTAGCTCTGCACGTCGCCGACGGCGAACTGCGCGGCCCAGAGCAGCGTCGCGCCGTCGTGCTCGCTCACGACGGGGATCTGGCCCCACCCCGCAATCCACGTGTTGTTGACGCGGTCAAAGTTGCCCTGGCTCTCGCTGACCGTCTGGTTGGCGGGCAGGCTCTCGCTCACGAGCGTCGCCTTGCCGTCCTCGACGGCGACGACCATCCCGCGGCTCGAGTTCTTGTCGTGCACCCATCCGGTACCGGCGTTGTCGAAGAGCGAGACGTGCTTGCCGCCCTCGTGGAAGCGCGCGTCGTGCTGGTAGCTGAACGTGATGTCGCCCATGTCGAGGGTCGCGTTCTTGCCGCCCATGACCCAGATCGGCGTGCCGTCCGCGCCGACGTAGTAGATCGCGTTCGTGTGGCGCGCCGACATGAGGTAGTTGCCCGCGTCGTCCTTCTCCACACTGTTGATGTGGAAGTAGTCCCACGGGTTGTCGACGGCCGTGCCCGTCGACCCGGGCTCGGCGTACGACTGCTCGGGCGGGACGTGGTCCAGGCTGCGCCAGGTCCAGAGGGGCTCGCCCGAGGTGATGTTCACCTCCTGCGCGTACCCGATCATGATGAAGCCCTCGGCTGGCCCGCCGTACGCGGTGAGGTCGGCAGGCTCGGTGACGTACGACGTGACGAGGGCGGTGCCGTTGGTGGTGATGATGAACTGCGGTTAGCTAGGCGGATGGGGTATGGGCGCCGATGTGATCCAGCCGAAGCGCCCGCCGGTTATCAAGCGATCAGGGGACCAGCCGAGGGGCACCATCTCGGATCATGACACTCCGACTCACCTCGTGGAAGTCGACGGCCGCCTCGGGGTGGTTCTCGATGCTGACGGTAAAGTTCCCCACGACGGAGTACGAGCGGTCGAGCACGAGCCCACGCCCGTTCCCGTATCCCGCGGCGAAGAACTGGCCCTGCCACAGCGCGATGGCCGGCTCGCCGCGGAAGCTCGTGGGTGTAAAGCTCATGGCCTCGCCGAACTCGGCGCCGTCCCACACCAGCTCGCCGTCCCACTCGACGATCGTCGCGCCCTTGCGTGCGGCGTCGGTGCCGCGCGGCGCGATGAACAGCTTGCCCTCGGGCTGCGTGTCCGGGAACTTCTGGAAGTTGAAGATGACCCTGGGGTCAGCACGGACGGCTCAGCTGGACTCACGGCTGCGCGTCAGACGACTTGAAGGTCTGGTGTGGGGAGGCGCCGAGCGCGCCGCTCGCGTACTCCGAGGAAGCGTTGAGGTAGGGCGCGGCGTAGGCACCGGCCAGGAAGGCGAGGAGGGTGAGCATGGCTGCGAGATGGAGAGGGGGAGGAGGTGGAGATGGGGCGAGGGGTTAAGAGGGGGAGGAGATGGAGCCCTGCGGGGGGCCAAGACGTGGGGCAAGAGGGAGTGAGCTAGCGAGGGGCGCCGGGTGCTAGTAGTCAGTGATGTGGGCAGCCAAGACCAAGCAGGCATTGAGCTTATAAGCGTTAGGCCGACGCCGCGGCACGGCGCCGCCTGGAGCTGCGGAGTAGGATCAAGCCAAGTCAAAGGAGAAATGAGCAAAGCCGAGATTTGCGCCGCAAACCCAGACGCCCTGACCCCACTCGGCACGCCCCCGTCACCCCCGTCACCACCCCTGTCCCTCTCGTCACAGTCACAGTGCCTCCCGCCCCAGATTTCTCATGTCCATGTGAATGTGAACCGCTCCTTGGGAACCGCTCAACCGTGCCGTTGCACTGCAGGCTGGGCATCTCCAGCCTACTTGCAGTGACAAGATTAGACGCGTCGGGACCTGTTGAAACGGGGCATCTGGCGGACTACAATCCCACGATCGCAGCGGCATGGGGCACGCGAGCATGCGCAGCACTCCTGGATCAGCCATTGCCCCTGCCTGCGCTGCCCGCGCATTTGGTTACATGCCTCCCGCCCTTCGCCTGCGGCCTGCGCACCAAAACGCCCTTCATTGCGCAGACGTATGCCAAGAGTAAGCGACCCAGGAGGCTATTGTGCGCGGGGAAGTAGCTGCGGACATGTGCCTGCAGCCTGCAGGGGCTGACGATTTGGTCAAATTTCAGTGGGCGCCGGAACATGTCATTCCGCAAGTTGCACCCAGCCGAGGCTGCACCCCGAAAATGACGTCGGGTGACATCTAGCGCATCGGCGATCAGCCGCGGATCACACTGATCGCCCGAACTTTCTTTCATTGATTGTCCAAGATCTACAACAATACTACAGTTCTACAGCCCGTCGTTCGGGCGGTGGACGTCGGCGTCCCACCGCGCATCGTACGCGCCCCCGCGGTCGCCATACCGGAGGTCGCAGGAGAGGCGGATACGGTCGGCGGGGTCGAGGTTCTGGCTCGCGGCGTGGATCATGAGCGGGGAGTGGACGACGACGTCGCCGGCCTCGTAGTTGCCCACGAGCCAGCGGTGGTTGCCGTGCGCGCGCGAGAAACTCCCGGGGTCGCGGGAGAGCACGCCCGTCGCGTCCATGTGCGCGTTGAACGCGAAGCGCGCCTCCTCCTCGCTGAAGCCGGCGGCAATCGCGCGCGCCGTAAACTCGCCCTCGATGGCCTGGCCGATCCCCACGCTGTCCTCGAGGTAGATCAGCCCGCCCTGCAGCGGCGTGCAGTCGCCGACGGGCACCCACGCCGTGAGCGCCGTCGGCGGGCCGTGGCGCAGGAAGATGTGGTCGTAGTGCACGCCGATTGACTGGCCGCGGGCGTGCGGGATGTTGGTGCGCCAGATCTGGCGCTTGAAGACAAAGGGGTCGGCCCAATCGGGCTGCAGGCGCGTCACCATCTCCCGGATGTCTGGGGTCAGTGAGAAGCTGAGCAAGCTTGGTACGTACATTTGTTGCCGCAGAACTCGGCGGACCACGGCTCATGCGGCACCTCCCATCCCCGCTTGAGGTTCTCCTCCGCCTTCTCCGAGAGCTGCACAAGAGAAGCGCTAGCGGGCGCGACATAGTCGTTCCCGTCCGCCTCGCCGCCGCGCCACACGCCCTCGACGGGCTCGGTGCCCTCCTTGAGCATACCGCTGGGCGCCATGTGCGAGAAGTACTTGGCGCGGGTGGCGAGCACAAACTCGCGCGGCATCACGCCCTTGATGTGCACGACGCCCTTGGTCTCGAACTCGCGGCGGAGTACGTCGTCCGGCGTGGTGGCGGGGAAGGAGGGCAGCCATGCGACCTGGTCGACGTCGAGGTCGCCCACCGAGCCGGTGAGGTGCAGGTCCGCGAGGGTGTACTGGGTGATCGTCATGCTTGCGAGCTGGTGGACTTGGCTATGGCACGCGCCGCGTCTTATAGCGCACACTCCCCGATACCGGAGACTCCATCGCCCCCATCAGCAGACACATTCCTCAGCTGTTCACGTCCATCGCTCAATAACAAAAACCGACCGAGACTGGGTTGGCCCCGCGTCGTCCCCGTGTCGCCCCGCATCGGGCGCAGCTGACTTTCCGGGGGGTCAGCTGGACATGCGCAGTACATATACCTCCCGCGTTCGTGACAGTGTCGGTGCGTTCGGCCCAGACAGCGCCGTGTAGAAGCTAAGTCCGCGAGGGCGGAGCGGAAATGGAGTGCTGATGGCCGACGTCCGATATCGGGGGTATGACATCGGACATCTGCAGCAGGTGTGATTGGCTGAAGGGGCACATGGGCGGTGTAACCCTTTGCATGCCTCGCACAACGAGTGGAGGCCCAGAACGGTCCGGGGCGTGACTGGTGCGAGCAGCTGGCGCACGCTACCAAGGTCGGAGCGGAACCGAGTTGCGAATCATCAAGTGCAAGCCGATCGGCGCACAGAACTCCGACATCTCGATCCACTCCATTCCACATTGCTCATCGTTCCAAGCTTCCACACCACACAAACGGACATCGGCGCGCTGCAGGCGAGTGGATTGCCTCCGCTTTCGAACACAGTAACGCCGGTCGGACTTCGACCTCGTTCCATGCGATCGTGCGAATCACTGATCGAGAATGGGCCTCCGCGTATTCTTTGGCTATCCTAGCTATCCTGGATCAACCCGCGCCCATCGCGACGACTGTCACACCACACCAATCACTCACCATACACACAGACCTCCCCTTCTGCCAACCAAAAGGACTTTACCTCCCTGAAGTGCTGCTCTCTGACGGAGAATTGAACTCCGGTCTCCCGCGGTCACCGCAATGACAAGCGAGCATACTAGCCACTATACGATCAGAGATGCTTGCTGGTCGTGATCCGCGGCGCCGAAACATGTTCCGACAACGCTTCCTCGCCGGCACGTTGGCTCGATGGCTCGCGAACAGTGGCAGCTGGGTCATGGCTGACTGACCCATTGTGGGCTTATCTTGGTATCTGATTCCCCTGCGCCCATTGCGCAGTTCTCACGGGTCAAACAGGGCGAGTTTGATCGGCCTGATCTTCACGTCTTCTCTCTGATCCTTGGCGTTCTGCTGAGCTGTTGTGCCTCAGCGCCTATGCGCCTCTGGATCTGGAAGCTTGGAAGGTGGGTCCTAGCTCGCTTGATCGCTCGGCGCCCGTGGATGCGACAATCTTCCCTCCAGCGTGGATGCTGTCGATGACGGCCTGAGGCCTGAGGGGCCTGGGGGCCTGGGGGCTGTTCATGACACTCGTACGCAGAGCGCATAGGGAAGGCTGACACCGCAGTGATCAGCGGCATGACCGGCGGCCGAGGGGCATCTTTCAGCCAGACGTTGGGTGTTGATTGGGGAGGCGCAGAAGGTGGGGAAGGATGCTGCGGCACGACAGATGGGCCTCGCGAGTGTTGTGGAGGGTGGCTGCGGCGCTGCGGATGGGTACAATGGGGAGAGCAAGGAGAAAGACTTGGCAGCTTGGCAGCTCTATCCCCACTCACTCGACTCGCACTCAACTCGCACTCAACTGTGCACACCACAAACCTGTACACACGAACACACACACACCACTCACCTTCCTTCCTACGACTCTTCCTCTATCTTCTCTACACGCTCCCTCTCTCTCTGCACGGTCTTAACACACTCTTCCACTCTCTTCCACACATCTCACACTCCATCCCCACTCTCCACCCAATCTCCAACACACGCTTGCTCCGTTGGAACCGCCACCATGGCACTCCTCGCCCAAAAAGTCGGCCTCGTCGTCGTCCTCACAGTGGCGTGCGCCTCCCTCGCCCTCTCCATCCTCATGCTCTTCACCCTTCGACTCGTGGGCGCATCAGTGGCAAACAACTGTACGCCCGGGGGCGGATGCAGCGTGCCTGCATGGGTTCGGGGATCACCCGAAGAGGGAAGGCTGTTGTGGGGTACGTGCTTGGGATGCCTGGGCTGACCGCAGAACGCATGGAGGGGCAGCGCTACGCCCAGATCAACTCGTACTGGATCCCACTCACGTACGGGAGCATCGCGTACAGCGGTCTCGCGCTCATCTACCTGCTCGTCTAGTAGGTTCCAGCTGCACTCGTGGCTAACGGCAGCGCATTCACACACAGACTGGCGAAACTCAAGAGCGCATGGAACTCCTTAGGGTGCGATGTCACCATCCAGCTCGTCCTCGGCGTCGGCGGCATCGCGGTGGGGTGTCTACAGCTGATGGTTCGCTGGAGCCGAGGCTGGTACGACGAGGACGTGTTGTCCAGGCATACGTGCACCGAGCTGGGGTCGTACTGCTGGTATGTCGCCGTGTGTTCGTCTGCTGACTGCCAGGCGCGTGCGGGCAAGTTTTGCCGTGGTCGTTGGCCTCGGAAGTCTGGTGAGTCTCACCAGGTACGCGTCAGCTCTGACCCTCAGCTCCTCCTCGCCTCGATCGCCCAGGTATACTACGTCCAGCTTCGCCGCATCTCGTTCCGAGACAGTCTGGCGCCGATCAGCCACGTCAACACTGGCCCCGGCTTCAAGACCACACAGACCGGCGACAGTCGAGAGGAAGACAGCGTCGGCCTCAGCGAGACTCCTACGCTTGTGGCCCACCGGACACCTGATCGGCGCCAGAGCCGCCAGCTGCAAGACATCGTCGTTCCGCCCCCTACAACATCTGTGGACCGCTCGCACCGCCGCTCGCCTCGCTCAAGCGTGTACAGCACTTCTCTCACCACCGCTGCATCGAGCGGACGGCCCTCATCTAGCACTGAGCGTGCTCCACCCGAGACAACCCCCAAAGTGTCATCGGACAGCCCCCCCCACATCTCCACGGCGAGCGACGACCCGAACCGCTTATCGTCCGGCGACCCCAATCGGTTGTCGACGGGCTGTCTTGGGTCTCCGCATCTCCGCGCCTCGCTCTACCGCTCCCAACCCAAGAACCCTTCCCCTCTGAGCCGGTCGACCAGCTACCACGCTGTCACCGATGCCGCCGACGCCAACGACAAGGACTTTGCGCCCCCTCGTCACAGCTCGAGTGATACGCACCCGGACTCTTGTCCCGATAGCCCCGCCATCCACGTCACCAGACCCAGCATGTCAACCCTGCCCGACGACCCACTCACGGCCTCCTCCTCGACCTCCACCTCGTCGCTGCCCAACACGATCGAGACCACCTCTGACGCCGCAACGATCCGTGTGGGTAGCCGCCCAACCTCGTACGCCTCCACCAATTCGGGACGCCCATCGTCCTTCGCCGTGTTTGCCGCCCTCGAAGAACTGCAGGCCGCTCTCGCAGTACCTTATCCTACCCCCGAGGCCCTCATGCATCTCCAGTCGCGCATCGCTAATCTCCACAATCTCGCTCGTTCGCCAGGCGAACTGCCCACGCCACCTTCGAGCGGCACCTCATCCAGCCGCAACTCGACTTCATCACTTCCAATGTCGCCCATCGCCGCGCCGTCCCCCGGCTTCCTCGACCCCTCCTCGCCGCGCAGGAGCCTCCCCGTTCGAGGCCGGCAGAGTCGAGGCTAGTCACCCTCCTCCAGGGCCAAGGTCTTTCCGCGTGCAAGTTTGTTTGGACAATCGAGGCAACGTAGTACTGTAGAGAAGAACAGATTGTCTTCGTAGCCAGAAGATAGCATGCTCCCTTCATTCTTGTAGACACTTCGATCATCTCTTGATTCACATGTGCTTCCCTGTGTACCCCGCTGAGCATCGTAGGGTGCAAAGTGGGGGCACACTCAAGTAAAAGGGCCGCAGTAGCAGTAGCAACCCACTTTGTGCAGCATGTGCAGCAGAGCGGCATTAGAGTCGATCGGATGATCGGATGGACTCGTTTCTACGATCCTACGATCCTACGACTGCCACTTTGCTCAATTGCTCAATTGCTCACCTCCTCATGGTCTTAAAGTCACCATCACAGTCACCTCCACACGTTTCAGTCCACTGCCCTTGCACTCTTTCTCCTCTTCACACCTTCCCTTACCCACTTCAGCATCCACCATGGCACCCCTCCCTCAAAAGCTCGGCCTCGCCCTCCTCCTCGGCCTTACAAGCACCTCCCTCGCCCTGTCCATGGCCGACCTCGGGCTCGACTTGCGGCACTGGGTGATACCCGCTCGCTTGGCATTCAACATCCTCGCCCTCTTGTACCTTCTCTTCTAGTGAGTCGCGTGACGGGGCTGCTAATTGCAGTGGTGCTACACACATGGTTTTGCGGATGTATGGCCTGTGGACCGCAGTGGGGCTGGATATCGCTTCCCAGTTTGCCCTCGGGGTGCTTGGCATAGCATTGGGCCTGCTGCAAGTTCTGGTGGTGGCCTGGTGCCAGGAACAAGCGGTGTGCAGGTCTGTCGGTCTTCTTCTGTGGCTGACTTCAGCGTCGCACATGGAGGCGCCGCCACCATAGGCGTCCTGGGCGGTGCGGTGCGTAAGAGGAAGTCAGCCAGTGCTTATACCAGTTCTTCCTCGCCGCGCTCTCACAGATTTACTTCCTCCACAGGCCCCGGGTTTCATGGCGGGACAGCCTCGCCACCATTCTCGAGGCCAAGTCCGCCGACCCCGATTTCGTTGTCGATATCGACTGCTACGAAGCCCAAAGCCTGATCGGCGACATGGCCAGCCCGGCAGCCGGGGATCCGACAAGTTCCAACGACAGCCCAGGGCAGCAAGCCATCTTGGTTCCGTTCCCGCCACCGCCCCAAGAGGATACAACGAGCGACCAGCCCTCCGTGTTAGCAGTCCAGTCGGATACGGATTCCTCGCTCAACCAATTCACGCGAGCCCTGATCGCCAAGAACCCTCCCTCAAGCACTGCCGACCGAATCACGCCGTCTGGCGACGCGGGTCCTTCCTCAAGCCGCACCTACCAGCCCATCGCTCTTCAACCCTCGCCTGCCGAAGGTGTCGCCTCTCAGCCCTTGCCCAACTCCCCCTCGCCTCCCCGTGCAGACACCCCTTTCATGACCCCTCCACCAGCCTATCACGAAGCCATCAACGCAGGCGCGGCGTCCTCCGAGTTCAACCGCCATTCTGGCATGCCTGCAGAGAGCTCCAACAGCGGAGGTTGGCTGGGTCCAGTTTCCGTCCCCAACCGCTCCTCTGGCCAATCATCATCACTTGCAATCCACGCCGCAATTGAGGATCTGCAGGCCGTGCTCGCCAGACCCAACCTCACTCCCGACGAGATGAAGGATGTGCAGTCCCGCATGGCTGCCCTCCAGGTTCTTTCGGCTCCGTCGCGCCGGCAGTAGAGTCACATGTCCCTCCATACCGAACGGTCACCCACCCACGTCAGAAAGAAATCCCCATCACACCGAAACCGACACAGCGACTCCACTATCTTCCAACACAACCATACTTTTGTAGCTCTTTGGGTTTCCTGGCACCCCCTGCGTGCTCGTGTGGGCATAGTTGTAATGGCAGTATACACGAACATACACTATGCTTCAGCGCACGTGCATTCCAACTTGACTGGGTGTTGACGAGACCCATCGTGTTGCTTGAACGGCCTGAGACCTATCGTTGGGATTCCCACTGATTCAGCCTCTCACCCCCGCTTAGGCTCATGGTGGGTGATGAGCCGCAGCAGTTTGGGGCACTGCACCGGCTGCACCGGCTAGGCCGTTGCCTTGCCTATGCAGCAGGCCTGTGCTGAATTGCTGATCTGCTAGGATCGGCCGCTGCCACATGCCACAGGATAATGGCGCAGGGGCCATTCCGGCACCGCGGCACCGCTGTGACACCGGTGGGTCTGATCTTCAGAGGGACGCGATCGACGCGCCCGACGCGACGCGCACGCAACCGCCACGATGTTGTTGTTCTACTGTATCTGCCAAATACCTCGACTGGCGTCAACACTTCAACACTCCCCAACATCACTATCCTCACATTCCTCGCTTCACACCTTCCCTACCACGCACTCCCGAGCACGCACACTGATCCACCTCCCAACAACTCCCAACAACCCGGGGCCACCATGACAGTCCTCGCACAACGGCTCGCGCTCGCCCTCCTCCTCGCGGTCTCGGGTGCCTCCCTCGGCCTCTCCATCCACATGGTCTTCACACTCCGGGCTGTGAGCGCCTACCTCGCAGAAAACTGCACGCCGGGCCGAGGGTGCGACCTTCCGTCCTGGTTCGACGACGGTGACGCGTCGTGGTGGGGTGAGTACAGGGTGTGCCCCGCTGACAGAAGACCAGATGGAGGCCGAACGGCACAGCGAGATCAACAGACGCTGGCTGCCACTCACATACGGCTGCATTGCATACAGCGCCCTCACCCTCGTCTACCTCATCTCCTAGTAGGTCGCACCTCGGCGGGCTAACAGCAGTGTGTATACGCACCTGACGGCGTCGATCCGGCGTCACATCGCCTTCCAGCTCATCCTCGGGGCGACTGGCGTCGCCCTCCCCGTCCTACACCTCCTTGTGCGTTGGAGCTACGGGAGGTACGACTTCAACGCCGGGGAGTGGGAGGACGAGGGCCACTACCACGCGATCATCTTCGCCCGACCGGTGTGCGACGACCTGGGGCGCTTCTGCATGTGTGTCCCATTCTGTCGCGGCTGACCCCAGCCGCATGTGGGCTAGCTTGGCCGCACTGATCGTCCTCGGCATCCTGGTGAGTCCAACGCAGCTGCTCTTACCCCAGTTCCTCCTTTTCGCCCTCGCGCAGGTATGCTACCTCCGCTACTCGGGCTCGCGCAGGGTCTCGGCGGACGGGAGCAGTCGCAGGTCCAGTCTCCGCCCTAGCATCTTCGCTGTGCCGACACACGCTGCCCCCAAGCGAGAGAGCCTGGTGATGAACGACCTCGAGGCACCATATCCCCGGTCATCCAAGACAGGCAGCCCGCGCAACTCACCTCGGTCCAGTGCGTACAACACCACTACGAAGCTGGCCGACAACCGCGTCTCGAGCGCCTCCCTGGGCGTCCCTCCGGCCAGTACCCAGCGCCACTCTACGTCCAGTGTCCGCCTGTCCGGCAGCTTCCAAGACCCTCCACCCCGAGGGCCTCTGCCCATGCCCATGCCCAGGCCTCTCGCCCCGGCAGAGGCCCTCTTCAAAGGCCCCCCTCCTTACACCCCCGCCAGCGCTCCCCACACTCCCGGCCCCGCGTACTTTATGCCCCTGCGTGACCCCGACGCCCCACGAAACGAGAAACGCGCATCTTACCACGGCCCCTCCAACCCTGTCCGACCCCGCCCGATGTCACAGGGGCCCAGCCCCGGCGCACCGCCGATCGACCGGTCTCGCAGCCAGGCAAGCCGCCCAAGCTCAACGCACTCAAGTTCAAGCCGGCACTCGTCGATCGCAGTCCTCGCGGCCCTGGATGAGCTGAACGCAATGCTCTCTGCCCCCAACCTCACCCCCGAAGCGGTGCGTGATCTGAAGGGGCGCATCGCCGCGCTCCAGGTCCTCGCCGCCCCACCTCCGCCACCCGGAACCGTGCCGCCAGTGCCGCCAGTGCCTCGACGCGCATCCACCCTCCCACACCCGGCTCCGCCACCCTCTGGGTCAAATGAGGCTCCACCTCACCGAACCCCACGCAAGGCGCTCACGCACCCACCAGGTCCGAGCCGACGACAATCGAACCGACGGAAGCTCAAGGCAGTGTCATAACTCGCCTACAGTACTTGAACAGTTCTCACAAACCACCCCATCACCGTTGTAGCTTACTGTCTATCGGTAGATACCCTCAACGTAGGAGAAGTCCAGAGTTTTAAGCTTTTGTAGAGTTCTCACCATATATTCATGGATATTGCTCTCAACTTAAAATATTCGATTTAAATCCTGAAACTTTGCCAGGATGGTTTGGCAGTGGAATTACGAGGATGCTAGGAGTTTGACGAGTGTACGTGGTGCATGGGGACCAGGGGGTGGCAGTGAGTGGGTGGCCGAGGGTCGGGCGGGCGCAATTGGCTTGGCGACAACGCTACGAGTGTGGGATGTGGGGAGCTGTGGAGCGTCGGCGTAACTCTTGCAAGCTCTGCAGGAGCGTCGATCCAGCGCCCAAGGCGGTGTCGGGCGCACAATGCTGTACACCGCTCCGACATTCCCCATACCAGCCCTCCTGAGTCAGATCGCCGGCGGACTCTCAGCCAGTGCGGCAGGTGGTCCAGGCTCGATGCGATGCCGGTCGCGGATCCCTGTGTGATCGAGCGCGTCAAGGTGGTGAGCATCGCAGCGACTGTTCTCTGCATCTTCTCTCTCTTCGCCACTGCTTCCCACTGCTTCCCACTGCTTCCCACTCTCTTTCCCACCGACAAACGCACCGCCATGGTCCCGCTCGTCCACCGCGGAGTGCTGACATTCCTTTTGATCGCGGCCCTCGCCTCCCTCGCCTTCACCGCCGTCATGATGTCCTCGCTCGCCCAGATCAGGGTGATCTTCAGCAGCGCGCCTGGCGCCGAACTCTGCCGCATCCTCCCTTTCGACTGCTCCATCCCGGACTGGGTCGACCCCGGCGGGGATCCTCAGTTCCGCACGAACGCGTGGAGTACGCCTCTAGGTCGGTGGTGGCTGACGCGCAGAGGACATTACCGACTATCGCCAGAGCATGGTCGCCGGGCGGTGGACCAAGCTCGTGGCGGCCAGTGTGGCGTACTGCGCTGTCGCCATTTTCTATCTCCTCAGCCAGTGGGTTCTGATTTTCCCTTCCGCCGTCTGATACCAGCCTCCTCTCGCCCTTCCTTCCCGTCCTGAAACGGGGCACGTTCTGGACGTCGGTCAAGTTCGACATCATCCTCATGGGCGTCCTCGCGCTGTTTGGCATCGCCCTCGGGCCAGCCTCCCTCCTCATCCGGTGGTCGTTCTCGTGGTGGGACTGGGAGGAGAACAAGTGGGACCCGCACGGCTCCTACCACACCGAGCCCATCCTCTCCAACCACGTCTGCTGGGACTTGGGCGGATACTGCACGTGAGCGCGTCGACGGCCAGGCTGACCCCAGCCGGATCCGCGGGAGCATCATCGCGCCCTTCGCCCTCGGCCTCCTCGTGAGTCTGCGGCGGCCTGGCTGACCCAGTTTTCCACTGCTGCCCTCGCCGAGCTCGTTTACCTCCGTGTGCAGCACCGCGGCCGCCACGTCTGGGGCTACAGCCTCGCGTACCTCTCGATGGCGGCAAGGGCTCACAGAGGAGTCGGTACGCGCCTGGCCGAGGCCAGTCCGCTCATGGTAGGGAGCAAGGAGCACATCCCCCTCCACACTCTGCCCAACCGGCGCCGATTCGGCTCCTCCGAACTCTCGGTCAACGAAATCATCCCTCCCGTGGCCAAGTACACGACGGCTTTTGACATCGATGGCGAAGAGCCCCTCGCCGCGAACAGCCCGCCTGTGCCACCGCCGCCTGCCCCGGCAATCGTCCCTCCTTGCCCCCAGCCCGCGCCGACTCCCCAGATCGCAGAAGAGGCGCCTCCCAGCTACTGGGAATCGAGCCCACCCCCACCTCGGGGCCATCCCTTCAACTACACCTCCACCTCCCGCCCCAACAGCACCCACTCGGGACGCACCGCCGCCGCCGCTTCCATGAGGCCCGGCCACGCTGGCGCGTCTCAGGTGCCTGGCTCGTCGGCCGCCGTCCTGAACGCGGCAATCAACGATATCCGAACGCAGCTTTCGTCACCCGACAACCTCCGTCCCCAGGACATCGAGGGCCTGCTGGCCCGCTTGGATGCGCTTCAGATCCTCGCAGCTCCCCCAGGTACACAGGCAGGCCCGTCATCAGCACCCCAGCGCTCTGCCCAACCCATGTCGGATACGCTATGGAGCAGCAAGAGGCCTCTGCCCCGCCCCCCCTCGGGCCCTCGCAAGGTCTAGCAAGGTCTAGGACACAGCATTAACACGCTGGTATATACATCTGGCAGGAGGGAGTAAGGACAGTCTGGACGTATCGTATGGTGACTCTTGTAATTACAGTAGCGATGAAGAACTATTCGAGTGCAATTGCTGAAGAGTAAGCTCCAAGCGCCGGAGTTTGACCTTCTTGTCAGAACGAACGAATTAGTGCGACTCACCTTCTAGGGTTTCAAGCTACTCGCTCCTGCCAACCTCCTCACTCCGCTGTTTGCCTTTGCGCCCGTTCTGCTCGTCGTTTTCGTTTCCCTGGTTGATATCCTCCGCCCGCGTGGCATCGGCCCGCGTGGTGAGGGTGGTGCCCAGGCGATCCAAGCTGTTCCGAAAGTTGACCATGGTTTCCGAGAAACAGGTGAAGTCGGCCTGCCTCAACTTGGCGACGTCTGCCTCGACCTCTGCTTGGTTGAGGGCATCTTGATTCTCCTCGAGCCAGTAGGGAATGCGGTCGTCAAGTGAGGAGACCCATTCGAGGAGCATAACCCGTGCGCGATCGAGCTTGCTCTCGAGCGTTGCTGCCTCCGCCGTCTTGGCGTCCAGTTGGGCCTGGAGGAGTGAAGCCCGCATGGCATCGACGTTGCCGCCCAAAGCGGTCACCGTAGGCTCCCATTCCGCCGTGCGGAGCGTGTGCCTTTCGAGCTTGAGCTTCTCCGCCCTAGCTTTGTCGAGGCGCGCAATCTCGAGGTCCATCTCGCGCCCCCGCTCCTGCGACTCCTTCGACAGCGTCGCGTTCAACCTGCTCTCCAACGCCGATGCCTTTCCCTCCCACTGGCTCGTGAGGCGCCTCTGCTTCTCGAGCTCGTCTTTCGTGGACCGGAGAGCGAGAGCCTCCTGCACCTTGGCGTGGAATGATTCGCCGCGATTCGTGTCGTCGGCGTTGCTATCCAGAATGTTGTCGAGTTGCGACTGCAACATCTCGGCCTCCCGCGTCTTGGCCTCTAGCTGCGTGTTGACCTTCGTATACTTGGTGTGAAGAGCCTCCAACTGCGTCTCGAGGTCGTCGGCGTAGCTTCTAAAGAACATCGCGTCGTTCTCGAAATCGGGTTTGAAGGAGGCCGTGCCAGTGTCTGTTGGGTCATCCGCCACGGCAGGAGGTTGGACCCTCGGGCTGTACGCCGCCTTTTGCACGGCCAAAGCAAGGTGGTTGGAGGGTTCGCTCATGTCGTTGGGCGAGGGGAAGGTGGGAGTGGTCGGCTGCATCACCTCACTGCTGGGCGTACCTGGACTGGACGTCAAACTGTCGCCCGGTGAGATCGCCTGCGGAGAGGGGTCCGAGTCATCGGGGAAGGTCTGGGTGGCGGAGGCGTCTGGGGCAGCGGGAAAGGTCTCGGGGCCGGAGCTCTCCATGGCAGGCTCTTGGTCGGAACCTGTCGTCAGCACGGCTGGACACATTGCTTACTGTGGACAGGCACTGTGGTGGAGTGGGTGGACATGGTGATGGGGGGGATGTAAGCCATGATGAGTGAAGGTGGGGACGAGTGGGTAAGAGTACAATAACATCAGGCGTTATATACAGTATATAGCGGTATCAGGGAAGGTCTTTAGCATGTGGCACCTGTGACGAAGACGGGCGTGTGGCGAGGCACCGACGTATCAGGTGTATGAGGGTGAATTGGACTACGGTCATAACACAGACTACAGATCAGACTGCGCTTCTATTTAGATCTCGTTGTCAGCGCCACTTGTACAGGCTGCACGTACCGGACGTCTCTCCCGATTCTCATCTCTGCCCCTCGTCCGTCACCTCGTCACCACTCAGCATCGAGAGAAGGTCGGTGCAACGGGCCCGCCAGAACTGGTGTTCCTTCCTCCCGCAAGCGAGACGCGTCCTCTCCGGGGCGTCCTGTCCGACTCCCTGCCTGTCCAGCTCCCGCTCAACCTTCTTGTGCTGCTCTACCGCATCGTCGACAGCGGAAAGCAACTGGGTAACGAGACGCATGCCCTGTTTGACCTTGACCTGGAGCCGCGCGGCGTCCGCATGCAGGTCAGACACCTGCATGACCTTCTTGCAGCGCTCGAGCTTCTTCGCGCGCGCCTCCCACTCGTCGGTGCGGAGCCGCTGCTCGGCGAGTTCGGCGCGGAGAGCTTCAGCCTCGGCGGTGACCTCGCTCTGCTTCGTGCGGAGGTGGTCGGCCTCTCGCGCCCTGGCACGGAGCGCGCCCTCGAGGACCACGATCTTGTCGTCTTGAACAGACGAGGCCATCTCGAGCTGGGACTGGCGGTGGTCCGCCTCCCGCTTCTCGGCGTCGAGCGCAGTCTGGAGGTCCTCGACCTTGTTGTTCTGGACTGCCGTGACCGTGTCGAGCTGGGACTGGAGGTGGTCCACCTCCCGCGACTTGGCGTCCAACCGCGCCCGGAAAGTGGCGAGGTCGTCTGCGCAGCGGCTCTTGAGGCCGTTGATCTTCAGCTTTTCCCTGCTGAGCATTGCAGTCGTGCCCTCTTGCTGGCGTTTCAGCCTGGCGACTTCTTCCGCCTGCTCCGCCTTCTCGGCTTTGAGGCGGGCGACCTCGGTGGCGAGGCGGCGCGACTCCTCCGTCTGGGCGGTGAGCTGGGACTCGAGGTGTACGTTCTGGGCGCGGACTTGAGAGGCGTCGCGCTCGAGCGCGGCAGCTGACTTGCACTTGCCGCGGCACTTGATGACCGGGGGCGCAGGCGTCATAGGAAGGGGCGGGAAAGGGAGGGGCGCAGCCGGGGCTGCTGCCTGTGCGAGCGCCGCTGCCAGGCCCTCGAAGCCTCCGGTCACGGCGGCGGTGAGCTCACCGAGGGCAGCCGTCTGCCGCTCGCTGGCGGTCACGAAGGCGTCGAGCTCGAGATTGCGGGGTGCGGCGATGCTGCTTGCAGAGTTCGAGTGGGAAACCGCCGTCTCGGTGGGGCTCTTGACGACGGACTCGCCGACGGTGGGTTCCTCGCCTCCCCGTGGTATCTCGGGCGGTGCAACGTCGGTGACGGAGGCGAAAGGGCCTTGGGAGATGTTGATGGAAGAGTTAGAGCCCAGGCTGTCGCTGCTGTCGCTGCTGCTGTTCTCATCCGAGACCCAGTGAAAGCTCGCCGGGGTGCTACGCCCGGTGGCAGGCTCGTCCGTACCTGCCATCAGTTTGTCCGGAACCCTGCTCACGCTCAATGAAGACGAACTTGTTTAGCGATGACTGAGGGCTGTCCATGTTGAGTGAGTGGGTGGTTGGAGGGGTGGGTAGGTGTTAGTGTTGACGAAGAGCATCATCTTGGAGCTTGCCTGTGCCCTGACCCCCGCCTCGTCAGTAGCCCCCCTCGGCATCATGTCTGATGCGCCCCCTGCGGGCCACGCCCGTTCCGATCAGGTCGATCAAACGCAGCTTGTCGCCCGTGGTTCTTGGCATGCATCAGTAGTCAGGTCCTCTGCGCAGCCACCAGTCCATGCTCTATCTTAGCTGATGTCCTTCTCCGTGATGGTGGGGATGGACAACCCCGCGGCGCGGGCGATGCGCAGCGTGTTCTCCGCCTGCTTGTACACCGGCGCGTCGATCATGACACCGTCGAGCGCGTACGCGCCGGTGCCCTTCGAGCCGTGGAGCTCGAAGGAGAACTTGATGCGCGCGGCCTTGCGGATGGCTGGGGTCAGCTGTGGAGGGAGGGCGTTTGTTAGCTCACCGGCCTCGGACGGCGCGTACGCGGCCTGGATGGTCTCGATCTGCGCGGGGTGGATTGCTTGCTGTTGTCAGCTCGATACCGCGTCCACAGCTGAGTTCTGAAGAAGCTAAGAGGAGGTGCAACACATCTCCTCCCTCCCTCTCCCCACTCCGAGACGCACCTTGCCAGTAAAGCCCAGACGCATGCCCTCCTCGCTCTCGATGCGCAGCGCCTCCTGGTCCTTGAAGTTGA
>JAMALN010000603.1:0-23753 GCA_023630115.1 Cutaneotrichosporon sp. PK4640 | reverse complement strand
ACAGGAGCCCAATGCGGACGCCTCCCCCTCACCCTCCCCAAGCCCGAGCAACAACGATGCCCCTTCGGCCGACAACAAGAACGATACCCCAGCCCCCAGCGTCGCCGACGTCGCCCCGACCCCGAGCGACGTCGTCAATGTGGACGGCGCTCCCTCGGAACAGGCCAGCCAGCAGACCGAGAGAAAAACACAAGAGGGGACAGACGAGGCGGCGCCGACACCGCCTCAGAACCAGAACAACTCTGGTGCCTCGAGCGAGGACACGAGCCCCTCTCCCACCCCAACCCCGACTCCTGACCCTCAGCCAAGGTGCGTTAGGTTGCCCGACTCCGTGTGCCCAGCTGACGTCCAGTGCGGCGCCGTCAACGCCGGACCCCAGCCCGACCATGGAGCCGGTGCCAGACTGGACTCCCTCCTCCGAGCCCCCTGCCCCCACCCCGTCCTCTGACAACGGCTGGAACGCCTTCCCCCAGTCCGAGAGTGTGTGGGTGCCAGAACCCTCGTCGTCACAGGAGTGGGCTCCCGCCCCCACCCAGGAGCCTCTGTCCCAGGCTTGGAGTGAAGCGCCCGCCGCCGCCGAGTCCACGCCATCCGCCGACTTCTCCAGCAGCGCGGACGTCATCGCCGGCGTCATCGCTGCTACCTCTTCCTCATCGTCAGCTCTCGCTACTGCTTCGACGGTCGCGGTTGCAGGGATCGCGAGTTCGCGCTCGATTGCGCCTGCTGCTTCTTCTGGCACAACCCTGACGCCAAAAGTCCAACCCACCAGCCCCGGCGTTACTTCGCAGACCCTTGCTGTCTCGGCCTCTGCGAACGCCTCCAACTCTGCAACGGCGGCCAGTGCTGGGTCTGGGACTGAAAGCCTCTCCACCGGAGCAAAGGCAGGCATTGCCGTTGGCGTCATCGCTACAGCCGGTGCCGCCCTGTTTCTCATCCTCTTCTGCATTGTGAGTGTGGCAGCTGCATATCGCTGACAGAAGCGCCGCCGTAAGCGCAGCAACAACATTGTCACAAACTCCACCACGGACCGCTCGAACCCGTATGTCTTCAGCGGGTACGGCGCCGCCGAGGAGAAGGGTGCGAGCGACCTGCGCCGCAACGGCACCCAGCACTCGGCGCTCGACTTCTCTGACGGGCCACTCCCGCAGCAGCGCTCGCGCTGGAGGCATCTCTCGTCCTTGGCCGTCCCCTTTTCCAAGGACGGGAGGTCGCGCAGCTTCGGCCCCGGGATGGCTGGCGTCGGGTCTGACCCGAGCCGACTCGATTCGACCAACCCGAGCTTCGACCACACGCGCGGCGCGTACCCGTACGCGCGGAGCGAATCAGACGACGACCACAACGAGGTGATGCAGGCGGTCGACGACGACGCGTCCCATTTTCGCAACACGCACTACGAAGAGTGGCTCACCTACGACCGCGCCGGCGTGTTCGACCAGTCGGCTCCCGGAACGCCCGCCAAGGTCCCGTCGCCCCAAGGCCCCTCCCCAAAGCTCCGCGCACCGCAGGCGAGACGCGTCCCGGTCCCATCACTCGATCCCGACCCGTTTGCGGACCACACGACTCAAACGGACGCCCAAGCGACTCCCTCGTCTCCCTCGAGCACATATTCGAGACCCATACCCTCCCGCACCCGCACCCTCGACAACATGTACGGCATCTACACCGAGGACGAGCCCGTCGTCCAGCATTTACCCTACCGTGTGACGCCGCCGCCAGTGCAGGCGCGCCAGTTCGCACAGCCCCAATCCGCCATGGTCGGCCACGCCGTCTAAGGTCTTCTGTCAAAGGCCATTGCGGCCCGGTGCCGCCGTGTACCTTGTTGTATAGGCGGTGCTTGTCACCGCTACATCGTTTCAGTTCTATTCCTCGTGTCAATTGGGCATGTAGTCGTATATATTGCATGAATGCATTGGATGCGTTGAGCGTCTGTTGGTTTCGGTGCCAGCGACGAAGTCTACCGAGCGACAACAACAAGCATGGCGGCCAGGTAACCATTCCTGTCCGCATCGCGGGGTTGCGGGCCAGCTGATGAAGTGACGAGCAGGACAGTGTTGTGGTTAAGCCTCTCACCCTGCGCTGCCGAGCAGGCCGCATCAGTGCGAGACACAGCGGTGCATCACCGCCGGCGCCATCACCAATGCCACTACAAGGCCTCTCTCCTCGATGACCAGGACCGATCCACTCAACAACCAAGCAGCGAACTCTCGCCCCCACGATCTCGTCTCTCGACTTTCTGGCTCGCCTCCAACCAGCCTCACACCATGTTTGCGCGCACCCTCCACGCCCTCAATCTCAACTTGGCACCAACGCGCCTGTGGTGTCCCACCCTCACCCGCCCCCTTCCCTCCACTGTGGGGCTACACCTCGTCTCAAGCTACAGGAACCGGTGGTGGCCCCTGCTCGCCCCACGCTTCCTGGGCAGCCGCGCCTTGCGCCTCCGCGCCGTATCTGGGGGCCAAAGCCCCTCCCCTGGACTGCACAGCGACCGCCGTCGCGATCCATCGCACCGGCCCAGTCCATCCTCCGCCTTGTGAGCTGGCCGTGAGGCCTTTGTGGATTGTGATGTACATCATACAGCGTGGCTGTTACAGTAGATACCGCGGGGCAGAGGGCATCCCCGTCCTTGGCACCTTTATCATACGCGGCCGAGAGCGGAGCGGTCCTCGCTTGAAGGCCGCTGGAAGGTTCATCCTTGAACTGATGGTGCAGAGTGGTCACCTGACACTCGGACGTCGCCGATCTCGGCATCTCAATACCGGCTATCACCCGGGCGTGCTTCGTGGGCAACCTGTTGGCCTCGTTTATAAGCAACAGCGCTCCCACTGCATCCGCAGCATTAGCAATGACACGCGACGCCCCGAGTACGAACGGCGCCAGCGCCAGCGCGACGGCGCACCGCGACACGGTATGGGACGGGTCCCAGCCCTACTCGTTCCCCAATATCACGATGGGCGCGCGCAAGCGCGTCCGTGTTATCACAATCGGCGGCGGGGCAAGCGCGATCAACCTCGCCTTCCAGTTCAAAACGCACATGCGCGAGATCGAGCATGTCGCGTACGAGCGGAATCCCGAGCTGGGCGGGACGTGGCTCGAGAACCGGTACGCCTTGCTACCCCTGCCACTCACTACCCCTGTCGCTGACCCAGGTACCCCGGCTGCGCGTGCGACGTGCCCTCGCACTCGTACCAGTTCTCGTGGGCGCCGTGGAGCGGGTGGAAGTCGTTCTACTCGTCCTCGGAGCAGATCTACGAGTACATGAACATGGTCGTCGACAAGTTTGGCCTGCGTGGCGACTTTCGGGTCGCGCACGAGGTGGTCGCGGCGCACTGGGACGATGCGGCGGCGCAGTGGGTCGTGCGCGTCCGCGGGCCGGAGGGCGAGTTCGAGGATCGCGCCGAGTTCCTCATCAACGGGAGCGGCGTGCTCAAGTGAGTAATCCTGTCTGTAACTACATTCCTCCCCACCCGGCTGATGGCAGCAAGTGGAAGTGGCCCGCGATCGAGGGCCTGCACTCGTTCAAGGGCCACCTGGTGCACTCGGCGCGGTGGGACCAGTCCTACGACTTTACGGGCAAGAAGATGGCGATCATCGGCGTCGGCTCGACGGCGGTGCAGATCGTGCCCGTGCTCCAGAAGATTGTGGGGCACATGAAGTGCTTCATCCGCTCGCCGGCGTGGATCACGCCCGCCTACGCGGCACAGTATGCCGGGCCTGGCGGGTCAAACTTTGACTACACGCCCGAGCAGAAGGCGGCGTTTGACGCCGACCTCGACAAGTGGCTCGAGTACCGCAAGGGCATTGAGAGCAGCATCAACTGCCGCTACCTCATCGTGACCAAGGGCACGGCGCAGGCCGCCGAGGCCAAGGCCATGAGCGCGGCCGAGATGCGCTCCAAGCTCGCGGCCAAGCCCGAGATTGCCGACCTCCTCATCCCCGACTTTGCGGTCGGGTGCCGCCGCCCCACGCCGGGCAACGGGTTCCTGGAGGCGCTGGTGGCCGACAACGTGCAGGTCGTGAGCGACCAGATCGAGCGCATCGAGGAGCGCGGCATCGTCACCGCCGACGGGACGGTGCTCGAGGTCGACGCGATCGTCTGCGCCACGGGCTTTGACGTGAGCCTCAAGCCCCGCTTCCCGTTCACGGGGCGGAACGGCGCCGACCTCGCCAAGCGCTGGGCCGCCTCCCCGCCCGAGGCGTACATGTCCGTCATGGTCGACGACCACCCGAATTACTTTAGTGAGGCTTATTGTTGGCCGCGCTGACCCCAGTCTCGCTCGGCCCGTCGTCGCCCGTCGCGCACGGCTCCATCCTCCCCTGCATGGAGAAGATGAGCCACTACATCATGAAGATCATCTCCAAGATGCAGGTCGAGCCGATCCGCGCCATCGCGCCGAGCAAGGCGGCCCTCCGCGAGTTCAACGAGCACCGCAACTCGCAGCTCGCCACGACGGCGTGGAGCGACCGCTGCAGCTCGTGGTTCAAGAATGGCACGGTCGACGGGCCCGTCGTCGCCGTGCACCCGGGCAGCCGGCTGCATTTCTTCGAAATGATCGCCGAGCCACGGTACGAGGACATGGACATCGAGTACAGCAACAACCGCTTCGCGTACCTCGGCAACGGGAATACGCGGCGCGAGGTAGAGGGCCGCGACCTGGCGTGGTACCTCGAGTCGCCATTCGACGTGACGCTGCCGTACTCGGACTAGAAGGAGGGGTGGGATGTTGTAGATTTGTAACCAATGATGGATGATGTCAGAAGACTTTGCGGAACGTCGAGGGGCCAGGCGTTCTCGCCCTTCCGGGCCGTTGTCTGATCAATCGACGCGCAGATGCACGCCCTCCCCCATGCCTCCAAGACCGCACACTAGGTTAGAACAATGAATCATCGCCGCACTGCCAGCGCTTGTGGCCACGTCGACGCCGACGTGTCGGCATCGCCACCTTCCGTTTCCGTCGGCCGAGGCGGCGAACGTGGTTCGGTGCCTGAAAATAACTGAATTCGGCGGCGTGGAGGTTGATCGGCCTCCACCACTGCTCCAGAAATCATCAGTCAGCTTGTTGTTGTGACTCTTTGTCCACTCTGTGCATACTTGCACACCACCACCACTCCGTCCACACCCCCAGTCACCGCGAGGGCGCGCCCTCTGCTCTCCTCCGCCTCCAGCTCGACATACTCTCCACCACCACCTCCATCTCCACCGCCGCCCCGCTCCACCCCCACCCATGCTCTGGCTCCGCCTCCGTCTCGCGATGGTGGCGCTCGCCGCCCTCCTCCTCCCCCTCCTGGCTGCCGCCCGCCTCTGGGACGCCGGGGGCAAGCCCGAGTCCAAGGTCGCGCGCAACGTCCTCGAGGGCAAGACCGAGGGCTACTGTTCCCCATCAGGCCCCATCGAGGCCACCAACTGCGCGTACGAGACCGTCGAGGGGCTCAACAAGGAGCTCTTCCCCGCGCTCCACGGGCTCGTGTCCCACCCCTTCTTCAGGTACTACAAGGTCGACCTGTACCGTGAGTGCCCGTTCTGGCGCGAGAACGGGCTGTGCATGAACCGCGCGTGCGGCGTCGAGACGATCGACGAGGCCGACGTGCCCGAAAAGTGGCGGACGGCCGCCCTCTCCGAAGTCGTGTTGTCGGACGTCAACGAGGGCGTGAACGGGTGCTACTTCCGCGACGACGACTTTTGCTTCATCGAGGACGACGCGACACCAGGTGAGTCCGGTGCTTTCTGATCAGCTGCGTGGGTTGAGACGAGCTGACGCGCCAGACGGGCAATATATCGACCTCATCGAGAACCCAGAGCGTTTCACGGGCTACGCGGGCGACTCGGCGCACAACGTCTGGCGCGCAATCTACCAGGAGAACTGCTTCGGGCTGAGCGAGAGCGTCCTCGAGGCCGCGCGCAAGGGCAAGGTCGTCCCCGGCCGCTCGCGCGCAGGCGGCATGGGCCTCAACCCTCTGCAGGGCGGACATGCGCCGCAGGACGCCGACCTCTGCGAGGAGAAGAAGCTCTACTACCGCCTCATCTCGGGCATGCACGCGTCCATCTCGATCCACATCTGCGCCGACTACATGGACCAGACGACGGGCGAGTGGGCGCCCAACCTCGACTGCTTCGTCTCGCGCGTCGCGACCCACCCCGAGCGCCTCTCCAACGTCTACTTCAACGCCGTGCTCCTCCTGCGCGCCGTCGCCCGCGCCGCCCCCTACTTCCGCGCCTACGACATCGGGATCACCCCGCGCGGCCGCGAGAACGAGTGCACGCGCGCCCAGCGCCGGGCGGACGCGCGCACGCGCAGCGAGTTTGACGGCGTCATCGCCCTCGCCGAGCGCCTCGCTTCGGGTTTTGACGAGGAGCAGTTCTTCGCCGGGCCGGACGCGCCCGTCCTCATCGAGCAGTTCAAGGGCGCGTTCCGCAACGTCAGCGCCATCATGGACTGCGTCGGCTGCGACAAGTGCCGCCTCTGGGGCAAGATGCAGGTTGGCGGCTTCGGGACGGCGCTCAAGATCCTGTTCGCGCTCGACGACAAGGACCTCGACCCCAAGCTCAACCCCAACCTCCTGCAGCGCTCCGAGGTCGTCGCGCTGTTCAACACGCTCCACCGCGTCACGGAGAGCCTGCACTCGGTCGAGGAGTTCCGGCAGATCTATGCGCGCACGCAGGCCGCGGAGGCGACCGCGGCGCCCGAGCGCGTCGCCAAGAAGGCGGCGGAGCGGGATGCGCGCCGCCGCGCCGCGCGCGAGAAGGAGTGGGGCCCGTGGCTCGTCACCGCCGCCGTCTCCGTCCTCGAGGCGCTGAGGCGGGGGTGCACGGGCTGTGTCCAGGCTGCGAGGCAGCTGCTGGGCGGAGGTGCGCCCAAGGGCGAGTTGTAATCCATAGAGCAGACTACATGGCATCACATTGCATTGACTCCCACAAAGTTCACCTTGGCATAAGCGGACTCTCCACCCTCACCGCGTTCATCACCTCATCACGTTTGTCGCCGTCGCCGCTTTCACCGCCCTCACCGATTCTGGTTGTCCACGGGAGTAAGTGTGCCGGCAACGGAGGCAGCTTCAGTTGCCCGACAGCCACGGGTGTGATGGAACAATGGCAGTTATGACGACACCAGCCGTCGCAAGCGAAGGCGTCACGTTAATTCACAGATGACATGACAACCAGTTATACACGAAAGTAACAGTGATGGTGGTACACGGAGCGATGAGCTCGCAGATGAGGAGTGGTGAACAGTGTCCAGGTGTTGCAATGCGGCCCGAGCCTGGTGGCACGCAGCCAACTTTGGAGGCAGCGGTGCCTAACCGCGCCCGACCGGGACCTGTCGGACGATGACCTCCTCGATGACGGGCTTGTCCAAGTTCCGCTTGCCCTCTGGGCGCTCGGTGATCATCTCGCGCTCGATGATAAACTTGCCCTCCTTGTACTTCTCACTGGGCTCGTAGGCGAAGTCCTGGGGTCAGCGTCGCGTCAACAGCAGGGGGTGGAACACCAGCGGGCGGTGTTGAAGCTGAGCGATGAGGGACAAGGACGTGGGGGTGTGGAGGGATAGAGAGCCCAACCCTCTTCCCCCGCGGCACGCTCGAGACACCCGGTTGGTCATCGTCGTGACGCCCTCCTTCTCGCCGCCGTTGTCTGCCGTGCAACGTGTACGGGAACAAAAACGCCCTCACGTCCGCTTTCTGTCACACGGATGCTCTCCTCGACGCAGCCGCCCTGCGTGATGCGCTACTCACATACTTCCACCCAAGGATCTGGTGGCACACACGGCAGAAGAGATCGCGCACAGTGTGCTTCCCGGTGCGCATCGTACGGTCCTCTGCCTCGGCGGAGGTGTAGACGTTGACACTGGGGTCAGCCTAGCCATCGCTCTCCCTCCTCATCCAGACGTACACATGGCGGCAGAGGTATGCCCTGCCGTGCTGGCCGGTAAAGTTCTAGAGTCAGCGGCGGCGAGAGGGGACAAAGGTGACGGCGATCATTCAGGGCTGAAGGGCGCTTTGTGACGACGCGGCCGTCTGATCCGCCGACCGTCACTGCCAGAGGCCAGGCCAGCCTTCGCAGACTTCACCAACAGCATCGCCATGTCCTTCGCTATGCGCCTGGAGGGGCACTGACGCTGCGGTGCGACTCGCGTCGCGAGTTCAGCAGCTCGGTCCACCCCACCTCCCACACCTGAGCTACACTCACTCGGCTCATCACGCTCTCCTGCACGGCGAGGTGGTTGCCGCAGCTGCGGCAGACGTAGACGGTCTCGCCGGCGAGGTAGGTGCGGTAGCTGCGGCCCATCGTTGCTTGCAGTGGGAGGCTAAGGTGGGCGGCGGAGGAGGTTTGGGGATCGATCAGACAGGCCTTGCGATGCCTGTCGAGCAATGTCGGCGCCAGTTGAGGATGCGGGCTTGGGTGCCCCGTTGGATAAGAGGGGGCGGAGGGGGTGATGGGAGGTGGGTGGGCAGAGATAAGGCGGGCACGGTCGGTGGCAACGGCTGCGCGGCGGTGATGTCACCGATGGCGAGGGCGACGTGGGGTGTTGACGGGTGCGATGGGGAGGTGGCGTAGGGGAGGGGGGCTAGGCGGTGACTGGTAGAGAGGAGTGGTGATGAGAGGCGAGGTAGTGAGTAGATGGACGATGATGAGATGAAGAGAGAGAGAGTGAAGTGGTGGGAATGGGTGGGCCTAGTAGTGGGGAAGGTGGGTGCGGCGGTGGTCAGGTCACCCGGTCCGGCAACTACCGGACACATGCCAATGCTCCCGTCGTCCCCTCATTCACGACATGTGACACCCATTACATACATCCACTCGACTCTATACTCTACATCTACTACGATGTCTCACCACTCCGCTCAACAGCTCAACGTGGTACCAGCGGGGCCGTTCGCCAACGTCAACCTCGAGACTACAGATAAGACGAGGGGAGGGGGCAATGGACGAGCTGGTAAGATGGATTCGCCACCCAGGGACGGCACGCTCAGGCACGGTGCCATTCCGCATCTCATGGCCCTGGGTCCCCAGCGTAACGTCGACGTCGCTTGGCACATCTTGGGCGACGGCGGTACGGGGGTGGTGGGGTTGACTGGGGCGATTGCAGCGAGGAGGACGATAGAGGTGTGCGATGGGTGCTGTAGGAGCGGCGGGGATGGTGGGAGCGGTGGGAGTGAAACTGCGATGGCGATTGCGACGACGATGCCGATGGGAGGGATAGGCATGAGGACGGTGGGGGCGGTGAGAACTAGCATACCTACGGGCGCCGATGATGTACCTGCGGGCGTTGGTGAACAGACTAAGCATGTTGACGAGGTGTGGTGTTGGGGAGATGGTAGGGTGCTGAGCGAGGAGGATGGAGAACTGTTGATGACAGAAGGCGGAACTGAAGTAGGGAGTACTCAGTGCCACCTACTTCAGGCATGCGTTTCGCGGCCGGCAAGGGTCAATAGTGGCGGCCGCGTCAGTCTCGGCACTGTTGGCGGTCCGATGGCGCTCCATTGAGGATAGGCACAAGACCATTCACCCTGTGGGCGACACAAATCGATACCTGGGCCCAGTCCGGGCGCTCGATCGCGCTCGAGAATGGCATCGACCTTGCCCTCCCTATTTGTGGAAGCTTCTCGAGATGCTTCAGGCTGTCGGCAACCCGCGCCATGGTGTGTTCGACGTCGCGAGCGGATTTGTACTGCGGCGCCACCGCCATCTCAGTAGATACGTGCCGAGACCTGCGTCGTGCGCATCGCCGAGGAGGGACCCCACCGTGGGCTGGAAGGCCAGCAATGTACCGGTGTGCGTTGATGGACGGCTGCGGGTTGGCAGCCAGGAGTCTAAACAGCGGCGGCGGGGGAGGGGAAAGGAGGACGGATGGAGGTTCGATAGGGAGAAATCAGGTTATTGTGCGAAACGAAACAGCCAGTGCCGCTTCCGCAAGCGTGTGAGTTTCGACCAGCAGCTACATCACGTCCTTCCCGGCACTGTACCTGACAAACCAGCAGACTTCCATCCTAGTGCTACAACAGGAACTGTGTGGCCATGTGGCAACCGGTGGTAACGACGAGGACCGAGTTGAGGGCGATGGGAGGGCAACGAGGCTAACGCTCCCATCCACCCCATTATTTGCGGCGGCCTTCAAGCCGCGCGACGCGGCGCTCCATGTCCCTGAAGGCCTTGGACCGCTGGAGCGCCAACTCGAGTGTGCTGCCGATGCACCCACCGACCCAGGTGCACACCAGATACGCGCCCATCCCTCCCATACACAAGTTGGTGAGGCGGAGGGCACGGTATTGCCACAGAAGGGTACGAAGCTGGCGCGGGGTTGCGCGCGTGGAATCGCGGACGTCGGTCATGCGTGCACCGGTACGGTGGGAAGTGGCGAAGGGACCGAGCATTGGTGGGGTCGTGATGGAGAACTGTGGCGGAAGAGAATGCTGACTTCTGAGCAGTTTATAGGTGACTGGGGAAAGCTGCAGCGCGGCTGCCTCTAGCTTGCGCGTCTCCGGCAACGCTCAATACACTCGCTGCCGCGTCCTTGCGGCGCCGGACAACTGCAGTTTAATGAAACTCAATTAAGTTACGGAACAGACATTCATCTCATGGCTCTACAACAGATCGGTGTGGCGAAAGTTGGAGGCGACGATGATGGCAGTCGGAGTGAGGGCGATACGAACGATAGAAGGGCGGGGCGGTCGGGCAACGGGACGCCTAACCTGCTGGAAGGGCACCACTAGTCGCGCCAGCTGTCCAGACTCGAGGCCGACAAACGGCTGCTGCTAGAGTGCGTCGACGCACCCGACTGCTTCTGCTGGCGCTCTCACTCCGCGAAGGCCGGGGTGCGCCTGACGGCCGCGTCGAGCCGCCGGTCGAACGACTTGCTGGCGAAGTCGTGCAGCTCTCTTATCCAGAAGCCGTAGATCACCCCAGTGCCGACGAGGAGCGTGCAGAGCGCCCCGAATGTGAGCGCGACGTTGCCTGTGGAGGTGGAGTGCCGGCGGACGGCGGCGAGCATGGGGCGCGCGGCGGTGACGCGGCGGGCGGTGGTCGAGAAGAGGCCGAGCATGGGCGAGGGGTCGATGGGTGTTGATTGATAAAGGTGAGGTAGGTGAGGGTTGTTGGCTGTGAAGGATGCAGGACGACGGCGACGACGCAGGCTTATATGTGCTGAGGAGGGCCATTCGCCGTTCGTACGCGTCGCGGCCGGCAGCGGGCCATGAGTCGCGGCGGTCTCGGCGCTCCGTGGTTGCTTACTTGAGCATAGGAGGGGTCATCTAGTATCTGCTACGGCAAGGCCAGTGGCGCAGTCAGACATAGCCGTTATCAGATCTCGCCGTTGGCCGGTAAGCCGACGTGTGCGTACGCGCTTGTAGGTGCTGGCATGAGGTACTCGTGCTCGATGTATGCTCGTGAGGGCAGAGTACGTCGGCACTCATCAAGGCCTCCAGGTGAGCAGCCATGGCCTTCGTCTCCCCGGGATGCAGAGACTTCGGTCCGCAGCAGCAGAAGACGACCTACGGAAGGGTCAGGCGGTGTGCTGGAGCATTCTGTCCGGTGCCGGAGAGGGAGGGTCAATGAGGCAGCGGCAGTCCGAGAGCCGAGTCCGCGATGCCGAGCATGCCTGGGCTGCACGTAGTCGTATGCCGCTGTCAATTCACTCTTGCCGACTCCGGGGTGCCGTGAGGCACAGCACGAGACATCCTATTAGGGAACAGTGGTGGCGTATTTATGTACATATTCGGGGTTATGAATATCGGAATGGTGTGTACAAAACTATCGTGGCGGGCGGCCGCGGGGGTGGAGGCGACGCCGCTGCTTGCGTCCCCCCGTTAAGCTTGGGACTCGAGCATACATCCCGCGTCACTTGTACATGTAGTAGCAGACGTACAGGACATACACCCACAGGCCGGCGATGATCACGTTGGCGGCGAGGGCGAGCACGAGTGCGCTGTACTGCACCAGAAGGGTGCGTGTGGGCGGGCCGGCGGTGCGGGCGGTGCGCTTGCGGCCGGAGAGGCGTGCAATGGTCTTGAGCGGTCCGAGCATGTGGTGGTGTGTGCTGAGGAAGGAAGAGAGTGTGAAAAATGTGGCGACGAAGGAGGTGTGCTAAGTGGGGCACGTTGTAGTACTGTAGAAATGCAGTCGCGGCCCCATTTTGGGCTAGGCGCTACAGGCTCGATCGAGAACACAAAGCCATTCATCTAGTGCACGCTACAGGCGGGGCGAACGGCGAGTCGGTGAGAACCAAAACCGTGCGTTCGTGTAGCCGCGCAGTGGGAGTGAAGTCAACATGGTGAGGGGGATGTGGGAGAGGATGGAGGTGGAGAAACGGTTTATGTGAGACGATGCTGCCGGCCGCTCGTGTGGTCGCGTTGGCCGGCAGCGGCCAAAGTGCGCAGAGAAGCGACTATTCATTGTGGCGTGTGGGGCAGCCGCAGTGCGCAGCCACATCTGCCTGTTAGCGCAGCGCGGCATATCACGCACGCGCTACCCGCTAGCGCCCGCGCGGCGGGCATTCCTGTCCTTCTTGGGGTCCGCGAACCTGGCGGCACTGCTCGAGGTCGGCGGAGCACGCGCCGACGTCCGCCACGATTTCGCCCACGCGCCCCGCGGCGTCCGTGAAGCGCTGTTGCCACTCGTGGAGGTGCGGCGGGTCAGGTACGCCGCGAGCTTGGCGATGTCCGGGCTGTTGGGTGCTCGAGGTCGGTGATGGAGACGCCGAAGAGGACGGCGGCGTCTCGGGGACGGTGAGGCTCTGGACACTCCCAGGTCTAAGCGGGAGCCGGGGTGATGCGAGGGAGGAGCAGCTGCTGTCGGGCGCTTTGGCCTCGCCGGTGTGGCTGGCGACGGGCCGACGGTGAGCACGACCTTGAAGCTTGATGCACTGGTACAGGCCGTAGCTCAGGCCGAGGAAGGTGAGGGAGCGCCAGGGGATGCACTGAGCGCTTGGACATTGTGTCGAGAGATGAAGGAGGAGGGGTGAGCCGGAATGGAGGAATCAAGATGGGGCGGGCGAGAGGGAAGGTGGTTGTCGTGGCGTGCCGCTATCAGTTCTGGCTCGCCGACTCGCGCCGCCACCGTCAGCGCTAGCGACTTCTGTGGGCGCGCCGTTTGGCACAAACATGAGACATCATACTAGATAGAGTGCAACAGAAACATTGGTGGCGTACATTATGTGGGTTTGTGAATGGTGGTCGAATGGTGTGTATTTGAGTAGCTGACGGGTGGCGGCGAACCGTGCCGGCGTGACACGTCGTCGATGGAGGTCGTGGATTGGTGTGGGATGCGGCGCGGGATTAAACGTCGATAGACTACTCCTCTGTGGCATTCTCAAAGCCCATGCCGGCGCGCCGCGAGCCGTGGTCGGCACCCGAGCCGCGCAGCTCGATCCACGGGAGGAATGTGTCGAAGTCCTCCCACCCAAAGCTGGCGTACGTCCCGTTCGGGCCCAGGTTGGGCTGCACGCCCTCGATCTCCGAGTCCTGCGGCGCGCCGGGCGGGTACGCCTCCTTCCGCGAGCTGGGGAACAGCTGTGCGACGATGCTGGCTGTCAGCTGGCTCGTGGGAGGCTTACATCATGGGCCCGACCCAGCGGGAGCGGCGGCCTTCGACGCTCGTCTCGGCCATGGCGTCGCCGTCCGTGCCCCAGATGCCCTCGTTGCCGCTCCAGACGCGGTCCTCGGCGTCCTCCTCGACCTCGCAGTAGTCGGCACGGAAGTCGCGCACGCGCCGCAGGGCATCGAGGGTCGTCTCGTCTGGGTCCTCCTCGAAGGGCGTGTAGTTCGGGTACTGGGTGTGGCTGTAGGCTGGGGTTGGTTGTTGAAGAGGGCGGTAGGGGAAGCGTCGGCGGTGGTTGGGAGGAGGGGAGTCAGCCGGAGTCGGGGGCGTCGGCGGGTCCGAGCCGTCCGAGTGGTCCGAGTGGTCCTCGGGGAGAGTGGGGAGGGTGTCTCCCGGCGGTGCGGTGGGAGTGGCAAGGTGGGTCGACGGAGGCGTGACGGACAGCTGCTCGAGTTGACTTGTTGTGGTCGTCGGGCTCACAGCTGCGTCAGAGGCCACCGTGCCATTCCCCACGTTGCTGGTGTTCAATATGGGCACGAGTGGAGAGACGGGGCTACCTGGCACGGGAAGGCTGCTGGTGGACGATCTCCGTCCCCTCGCACCAAAGCTCCATGATAGGCGCCTCTCGCTCTCGCGGCTCCACGAGCGCGTGAGGGGTATGGTCGAGGGCCCGGCCTCAGCGTTATCGGTGGAGCTGCGCGTTCCGTCGTCGATCGAGTGGCGCCGGCCTGCGCGCCAGTTGAACCCGGCAAAGAGCGACAGCCGTCTGGCCGTGCCTGCGCCCACCGATCCCGCCGACATGGTTCTGGTCAAAGGCGCGTACGGCTGGGGAGGTGTCGGTGTACTGGGCGCCGGGACGGCGGCGACGGGGACGGCAAATGAGATCGAGTTGGCGCGGGGAGGCGGCGCAGGAATACCACTCGGGCCTGTACCCGGTGGAGGAGCGCTGTCGCGGTGTGGGACCTTGCGGGTCGGCTTGGTCTTCTCACTCACGGGGCGCAGGAGAGGCGGGTGCACGACAAAGTGTGCGTTGGGGTTGACGTAGTACGACGGCTTGTCGGCGAGCACTCCGACGGCGAGGATGCGCACGTCCTGCAGGTGGCACAGGACGCGGACGACGGTGGGGTACTCGGCGACCCCGCCCTGCTGCTTGAGCTCGTCGATGATCTCGTATGGGTCGAACGTGCGCGTGTAGATCCTGTTGAGCGACGCGCTCCCGTTGCGACGAAGATGGATGAATCTCTGCCGTCAGCTGCTGCTGCACTGGCTCCAGCCACGCACCGTCCACGACTCATGGTGCGGGCACCCAGCACTTCTGTGCTCCAGCCGCCCGAGGGTGCGAAGGAACACGGCGCGCCACTTGTCCTCTGGGTTCTTGTATCTCTTCCAGCTGGGCAGGAAGCGGCGCTCAAACGCCTCCTGCCATATCTCGTCCTTCCACCGCCCAAACTCGAAGCGCTCGAGGATCCATCGCGCGGGCGCCCGCACCAACACCTCGAGGAAGAGGCGGCCGTCGTCCTCGCCCACGAAGTGGCGGAGCGAGGGGAGCACTTCGAACTGCGCGGGGTAGGGCGGGCCCTTGCGCACCACACCCTTGATGACAGCGCGCAGAGGGGTCAGGTGCGTGTCCGTGAGGGTGTGCAATGCCGTGCTGGTCGAGAGGAAGTGGAGGAGGTCACGCTGTGGGAGGAAGCTGGCGTTAGCTTGGCGGGCAGGAGGCGTACCTCGCGATCTGGCTGAGGATCTCGGAGGGGAGGTCGAGTAGCTCGAGCTGCTCGTCCTTGTCCGCGCTTGGTGGCGAGACCATGGTTGGGGTTGGTGGGAGGTGTCGAGTGGAGGATGGTTGTCAGTTGACCGTACATGAGCGAGGACAGGAACGAGGGCGGGGCCCCCACACCCTTAATTTGCCACCGCCACAGCGGCGTTTCCACCTATCCGGGACCTCCACCACGCCGTTCTCTCGCACGAGTTGACAACTGACCTCATCGCTACACTCACCAGCCCACCATGTCCCTCCGTTCCGCCTCGACTCTTACGCTTGCCCGCACGCGCGCCCCCCTCGCCGCCTCGGGTGTGGTCGCGCAGCGCTTCGCCTCGTCCTCGGCCTCGGAGCCCGAGAGCAGCGCCAACGGCAAGCTCCCGATGACCTGGAGCGAGTACCTCGCCATGCGCAAGCGCCGCAGGCAGTGGTCGACGCTCACGACCATCCCCACTTCCATCGGCGGCCTCATGGCCGGCGGCTCGTACTGCGCGCAACATAGCATGACCCACGAGGGCGCGACCATCCTCGGCCTCGACCCCATGTGAGTCGGCTGGTGTGCTCCGAATGTAGCTGACTCGCAGGCTTATGTACGGCGCCGGAACGTAAGTCTTGGAACAGATGCGCTTGACAGGATGCTTACCACGCTTCTAACCTTTGGTTGACTGCGCAATACAGTGTTGGTGCTATGGGTGAGTACCGGCTCGATTTTGGGTGTCACTGGGGACGGTGGGAAGGAGCGGGGAGCTCTGTTCCACGGAGCGTAGGGAAGCGAGCAGAATGCCGCTTGGGTGTTGGCGTGGGTGGCCGGCGCATGGGAAGGGGTGATATATGCACTCCGGCGCCCTGGAGGTGGGAGGCTGGACCGAATACATCGCCGTTAACTGCGTCATACCGCCCCCGGCTCGTCCTGCCAGGCGCACTGCCGAACTCAGCGCGGAGCGTCCTCTGCTGCTGTGTTCCTGCTGCAGCAAGTAAGGAGTGCCTCTGCACGGCCTTGTGCGCTCGCAGTGTTCCCCTTGGCCCGTCCTGAGGAGGATGTGACACTGAGATGTTTGACTCCCAGCTGTCGAGCAGAATGGAGGACGTCATCGCTTGCCTAGCCATCGTCGCGTTCACGGCCCACCGCTTCGACGTGATGTGGGAGCCATGATGGACGAGGGAGCGCTCCGAGGCAGCCGGCGTCGGCTGGGCCGCCTCGTGTCGAGTCCTCTTCACGTCTCCCCCGCACCTGAGTCTCGCTGGCGCCTTCACCATATGCCTCTCCCATCCCCGCCCCTCGCCCCCCCACGCCCTAGCCCACTATTCCCCGCGCTCGTGCCCCCCTAACCACAGCCCTTGGCTACCTCGTCGGCCCCGCCATCGGCAACACGGTCTTCTCCCTCTCGCACCCCAAGCTCTCGAAGGGCAACCCCTCCGCGCTCGAGGTGATGGACCGCGAGTTCTTCACCCGCATCAAGGAGAGGCGAGCCGACCCCTCGCGCCAGAGCGTCAACAACCCCGCGCCCGACTACTACGGCGAGAAGGTGGGCTCACCCACGAGGAGGCTAATCGCAGATCGTCTCGCTCCAGTCGTACCGCCGCTGGCTCAAGGACCAGAAGGCGTACGAGCGCAAGGTGGCGCACGGTGTGCCCGACGACGAGTAGTGTGTAGATGGTGATCTCCCGACCCAGTCTCATGTATGCATTGGCATAGCGAAGTTGGTTCGGTCGTGACGCGTCAACCCCGGTCGACGTGCGTCAGGTATCAGTTGGCTCGGTTGGCTCAGTTGGCTCAGTTGCGCGGGGCCACCGGCCCTTGTCGGTCACCGGGGTGCCGGGCGTGAGAGATGCGGGAGAGATGCGGGGGTGTTGAGGCCTTGATGTGGTTGGTGCCACGTGAAGATGGCCGACGACAGAGAGCTGAGGAGCTGAGGAATTGTAGAGACTGGATTGGTTGAATGTCAAGATCGGTTTAACAAGTCCGAAGACGTCCGTCACCTTGCCCGTATGAACCCGGGCCAATTGGTGCGGTGCGAGTGACAATTGGGTCGACTGTCCTGCTCGCCGACTGGCTCATGCGCTGGCTGGCTCTCACTCCCACCCCCGTGACCGCCCCACCGCCGCTCGCTCCATCCTCCATCCTCTCACCATCCTCTCACATCCTCTCTCATCCTCTCGCATCCACGCATCATCTGCTGTTCCATCAGCGCTGCACATCACCACTCTCCAGCTCTCCCCCCCCTTCGCCAAAATGATGCGCTCCACCTCGGCCCTCCGCGCCCTCCCGCGCATGCCCCTCGCCCGCGGCCTGTCGTCCAGCGCGAGCTCGTCGTTTGCCCAGCCGGCCGACGCCCCTGCCGCGGCTAAGCCCCCCGCCGTCAAGAGCTTCAAGATCTACCGCTGGGTGCGTAGAGGTTGTGGTGGCGAGCGAGTGGGCTAGATAGCCCACTGGACCGCTTGGTCCGACGAGCACGGATGCGAACAGCACCACTGACTGCCAGAACCCCGACACTCCCGCCGAGAAGCCCAAGATGCAGGAGTACAAGGTCGACCTGAACCAGTGCGGACCCATGATGCTCGATGCCCTCGTGAGTCGTCTCTGCAGGCCGTCCTGACTTTCAGATCAAGATCAAGAACGAGATGGACCCCACCCTCACCTTCCGCCGCTCGTGCCGCGAGGGTATCTGCGGGTCGTGTGCGATGAACATTGACGGCGTCAACACCCTTGCCTGCCTCTGCCGCATCGACAAGGACATTGCCAAGCCCGCAAAGGTCTACCCCCTCCCCCACAGTGCGTTGCTTGCAGAAACATGGATCACGCGGCATTTCTCCGCCCAGCCAATCCCCGCTAACGCCAGTGTACGTGGTCAAGGACCTCGTCCCCGACCTCACCCTCTTCTACAAGCAGTACAAGTCGATCGAGCCCTACCTCAAGAACGACAACGCTCCCACCAAGGAGTTCTACCAGAGCCAGGAGGACCGCAAGAAGCTCGACGGCATGTACGAGTGCATTCTCTGCGCGTGCTGCTCCACCTCGTGCCCATCCTACTGGTGGAACCAGGACCAGTACCTCGGCCCCGCCGTCCTCATGCAGGCCTTCCGCTGGATCGCCGACTCGCGTGACGCCTACACCGAGGAGCGCATGGACCGTCTCCAGAACAACATGTCCCTCTACCGCGTGAGTGTTGCTCCACACTCCACACACCCCGGCAAACGCACATCCCGACTGCCGACGTAGTTCCGATTTGCTTCCGCCTCCCACACACACACCTCCCACCACCCCTCCTTTTCGTCATCCCTACTCCCGACATCGCTTCCTCCACCGATCGTCATCGAGCAGCTGTGCTGACAGAACCAGTGCCATACCATCTTCAACTGCTCGCGGACGTGCCCCAAGGGTCTCAACCCGGGCAAGGCGATCGCCATGATGAAGCGCGAGATGGCCACAGGCCACGGTGCCACTGGGCCCAACTAGAGAGGACGATGGGGACGAGAGGCCCGGCAGCAAGGTAGCAGGCATGATCTAAATGTATAACCACCTCATTTCGTTCTTGTCACAGTTCACTCTGAACTCGTTTCGGACCCATCAGGAGGTGGCTCCCCAGGCCGTATGGGGTGGGTTGACCCTGTGCACTAGACTGGAGACGCATGACAACGCACGGGGCAGGGAGCATGGGGCGGTAGACATGGAGGGAAGGATAATTCATCCTCTGCTCGAACCAGGCCATCCACGTGCAGTTTATGATCAAGTTTCGCTGGGGTCAACTCCTACTGACATCGTGTAATCTCCAAGGGAGACTTGCTATGAGGTTTCTCTGGCTACAACAGCACTTGCTCTACAACTGACTCACGTCCGCTCCCTCTTGTTTGGCTCACAACCAAACGTATTCTCCTCCTACTCTATCCGCGCTGCGCGTCGTCCCTGCCGGTGCACAAGACATGGCAGAGGGCGAGGCGAGCGGCCGCACTACTGGTTGGCATGCGAGGCGCTGCGCTTCTCATGGCACTCGAGCCGACAGTCTTGGAGGGTTCGACGGCGAAGCAAGTGCCGAGTCCAGCCTGCCATCTGCGCCCCAACACTGCATACACCGTACTCCTTGATCATCCCGTCCGTCAGGCTGATCTCGGCCTCGCTAAGCTGTCCAACGCGCACCACGACCGCGCTTCCGGAAGCGGGTCCGGGAGAGGACTGGGGGGACAGGCGCCGCGCCAGGCATCACGCGCGGGCGGGGAGTGTTAAGGACGGCTGTAAGGAGCCGGTCGCGCTGGGTGAGCAGGGGCCGCTTCTGGACGTGCGTGCATGGCAGTGCCTTCCACCAGCAGCGAGCGCACTTCTGCGCCGTCTTGGTGCAACCACCGTCGCTCGCATAGCATTCTTTGCAGAGCTTGCCCTGCTTGATATACTTGCCCGGCATGCGCTCCTTGCCCTTGGCCCAGGGGTGCATCGCCTTCTTGAGGTGCTCGAGGCGCTGCCGTCAACTCGTCATCTCGGGCGAGAAAGGGCGACTCACGGCGGGGCGCGCGCGAGTCGGCAGCCTCCAGCTCGACATTGTACTCGGCCGCACAAACCATGGCGTCCGCGAGGTAGGCCGTGGGGATGGCGTACGGGCGGTGTGTGAAGGGATGCTCTGAGCGACCTTGGAGATCAGAGAGAAGGTGATGAGTGAAGAAAGGAGTGATGGAGAGAAAGGAAGGCAAATGTCGCGCCGCAGGTGGTTAATTACATGCCCGCTGACAGGTGACTCACCCACCCAGGAAGGTCACTACTCACACACGCTTCTCGTGACAAAATGCATGGTATGATGGTGCTCAGTAGCGTATGCAAGAGTTCAATTAGTTGTGGTGCTCCCCCTCCCCAACAGCCGTGTCCTCGGTGGGCGGCGGCTGCTCCGTCGCGACCTCGTCGACGTCGGCGTCCTCGGTCGCGTGCTCGTGCTCGGCCTTGGCCTCCTGGCGCCACGACGCCGTCTCGGTGGCGAGGCACACGCTCGATGGGCGTCTCGAGCGGTCCGAGCGCGAGCCGCGCGAGCTGCGCCGCGACGCCATCATGCCCGGCCGCGGCGACTTGTCCGAGTGTAGCGGCTGGTCGTCCGTGTTGATGCGCATGTCGGCGAGGTTGGTTGCGCTCAGCTGTCTAATGAGGGGGCGGAGGGCGTCGACCGTGCTGCTCGGTGCGCGGCTCCGCCGCCCCACCATGCTGTTGGCCGTGTACTCGGCGCTCGAGACCGCGGTGCCGTCCTCGGCGTTGCCACCGGCCGCGCCCTTGGTGGAGGACATGGACAGCGAGGTCATGCCGCCAACGCCGCCAAAGAGGAAACTCATAGAGCGGCCGTGCGTCACTGAGTGCGTCGACTGGTTCGACGAGCGGCGCGAGTGCGTAGGGCGGACAGCGGCGCCCGGCGTGTGGCCGAACGACTCCTCTGAGACGTGCGTGATCGGCGTGGCGGGGGACTCGTCGCGCCGGCTCGCTCTCCTCTGGTTCGGAAGCGTGACGCGGCGCACACGAGGAGAGGCGCTGGGCGAGCGCGCAGGCTGGATTCCCAGGTCGCCCCGCTGGTTGTCGGCGAACCGCGTTTGCGGAACGGCGACGGCCTCGACGGACTCGTCGATCTCGGGCTCCTGCGCAAGCTCCTCCACCTCGTCCTCGTACTGCTCGCCGTCGGCCTCGAGCTCGTCCTCGTCGTACTCGTACTCGTCGTCAAAGCCGTCGGCAAGCTCGGCGAGGCCACGGACCTCGGCGCGGTACTCGCTGATCTCGCGGGTGATAGCCTCGCGCAGCTCCTCGATGGTCTGCAGGCCCTCGACCTCCTCCCACTTGTCAAACACCGCAGCGCACGACGGCTCGTCTGCCGGGTCGTGGTAGGTCGCGACGTACGGGTGCTGGAGCGCGGTGGTGACATCTATCCGCTCCTCGGGGTCGAAGGCAAGAAGCTTGCCAAGCAGGTCAACGGCTGCAGCATCAGCACCGATCGCTCAGAGGCCCGGGCTATCTGATAGACTCACCGTCGTGCTCGGCGTCAGGGAAGACGTCTTCCAGAGCCACACGTGGGCTGAAAGGAAGCGTCTTGACGTATGCACGCGCCTTGTCCGAGCTCATGCGCGTGAGCGTCTCGTCGTCGGGGGTACCGAGCACACCCAGGATGAGGTTGAGCTGGTCAACATAGCTGATGTCAGCCAGAGCCCAAATGGTACGTTCCACTCACTCTTTTCCCTTGAAGACTGGCTTGCCGCCAAGCAGCTCGGCCAAAATGCATCCGATGGACCAGACGTCGATCGCGGTGGTGTAACGGCGATTCGAGAGCATAATCTCAGGTGCGCGGTACCAGCGGGTTGCCACGTCTGACCATCAGCCCCTGTCACGGTGGGAATGGGAAACTCACACTCAGTCATACGGAGCTCGTCGATACCCGGGCCAGCGGGCTTGAAGCCGCGCGCGAGGCCAAAGTCACAGATCTTGAGCTCGCAGTCCGAGTTGACGAGTAAGTTTCCGGGCTTGAGGTCGCGGTGGATGACGTTTGCCGAGTGAATGTACTTCATGCCGCGAAGCAACTGGTAGAGGAAGAACTGGATGTGGAGGTTGGAGAGGGTCTGGCCCGACCGCACAATCTGGTGCAGGTCGGCCTCCATGGGCTCCATGTAGAGGTATCTGCTATCAGCAAGCATTCCACCGGGGAACCACGGTGCAAACTCACATTTCGTTGTAGCCGTCCCACACATTGTCAAGGTCGATAAGCCTATCTCGTCAGCCGTCAAGCCCCCAGGGGAAGGTGGCGCGGAGAAGTTACGTACCCGGTCAAGTTCTCATGCTCCCCAAAGTGGCGCAGCAGAGTGATCTCACGCAGCGCGCGGCGTGCCAAGATGGGCTTGTCAAACACACGGGTGATGCACTTGATTGCAACGGGCTCGCCGCTAAGCGTGTCCTGAACGGAGACGACCAGGCCGTAGGCTCCTTGGCCCAGGGCACGTAACAGCCGCCAGCGATTAGGCACATGGAACACATGCTGCATGGCGTGCAGAGTGTGGTAACCCCTGTTTTTGTCAGCTTGCGTTAGCGAAGGTGGGAGGGCGTACCGAGCGGCCAGGTTCTGCTCCGACAGGGGGTGCTCGTCCTCGCCGTACTTGAGCTCGCGGCCTTCCCTGCGCTTTGACGATCCGGCAGCCGCAGCGGCAGCGAGGCGGCCCGCGCCCGTCTGCGGAGTGTTGGCGGTCATGGCCTGTGACGTGCTCGACTCGGTGCGCTGGTGCGACTGCGACTGCGACTGCGACTGGGAAGGGGGTGGGGAACGTGGCCGGGAAGGAGGGGCGGTGGTGCGCCCTGCGGCGCCCGTCGTGCCTCCGCTACTGGTGGTCCCGGCCTCAGCCTCGGGGGGGCTAGGGATAGCCGAGGAGGCCGCGGTGGTTGCCGTTGTCAGCGACGCAGTGGAGACGGGGACGGAAGGGGCCGAACTCGAAGGCGCGCTCGGTCCTCTCTGGGTGGGGCCCAAGGAAGCAGCGACAGCAGCAGCTGCTTCGTCTCTGTTTGCGCGCCGGGGGAGAACGGCCTTTGGTTGAGAGTTGACAGAGTCGAGTGGAATGGTCGGGGGAGTATCGATGAGGGCCATGGTAGGCGCCTTGGGGGTAGGGGGGAGGAGGGTGCGCCGTTGAGGCGTTTGCGGGTTGCGCTGTGACCCGACGGAGGTTGGTAGTGGGGAGTGATGGATGGGTGATGGGTGATGGGGTGATTGCAAGGAGGTTTGTGCGGTGAGGGTGAGGGGTGAGGGGTAGGGGTGCGGGGGTGGCTAGGGACCTCTTTGGGTCGAGTTGATGTGGCGTTTAGAAGAATGGAATAGGGGTGGGCAAGTTGCGAGTGATGGTGATGGTGATGGTGATGGTGATGGTGGTGGTGGTGGTGGTGGCAAAGAGGACAGAATGCAAGACGATGAGGAAGATTGTTGTGTATCCAAACTAGACTAGTAGTAGTAGTAGTAGTGCTACAAAGAATCGACTAATAGACGGGTGGAATCAAAGTTTGGGTGGAGAGCCAAGACGACTGACTGACTGACTGTGGGCGGGGATGGAGCAAGCGCGGCGCTTACGACAGGCGCAACAGCCGAGGCGTTGGTCGGATGGATCGAGTAGTGGTACACGAGTCAGGGTCAAGGGTGATGAGACTAATACATGGCCCAAACAAGATCGACATGTCGACATGCCACTCTACAACCGATCACACTTGCTCTCTTCCTGCTGCCCCCTCCCTCTCCCCATCACACCCTCCTAACGGCAACGGCAACCCGGAGATAGCTCGGAATGCAAAGCACTTGTTTATCGTGACACGTATTCTCTCTCTTGCGGTTGGGTGCGCATCAGAGCTCGCAGCAAGCAGTGCATGGGGATGGGTTGCCGCACCCAAGTTAGTGGGGATTGGATGGGGGGCGGGGGTGGGCAATACGCGAGATTTATCGAGCTACCCGCGAGCGACAGCGAGCTGCGAGCGTAGCGAGCTAACATAGC